>JAJPUD010002351.1:246188-284540 GCA_023553655.1 Myrmecobius fasciatus
AGAGAGAGAGAGAGAGAGAGAGAGAGAGAGAGAGAGAGAGAGAGAGAAAGGGAGGGAGACACATTAACACACAGAATATATGCTAATTGAAGAGAGTAGAACCAAGAGAACATTGTACACTGCAACAAGAACATTTTATGATGATCAGCTGTGCTAAATTGGCTCTTTTCAACAATGAGGTGATTCAGGCCAATTCCAATATACTTGGGATGGAAAAGGCCATCCACACTCAGGGAGAGATCTTTGGAAACTGAATGTGGATCAAAGCATAGTATTTTCCCCTCTAATTGTTATTGTTTTTGTTTGCTTGTTTTTTTTTCTTTCTCATGTTTTCTTTTTTCCTTTTTAATCTGATTTTTATGCAGCATGATGAATATGGAAATATGTTTAGAAGAATTGCACATGTTTAATCTATATTGGTTTGCTTGCTTTCTAGGGGAGGGGAGAACAAAGAAGGGAGGGAGAACAAATTGAAGTACAAAGTTTTATAAAGGTGAACGTTGAAAATTATCTTTCCATGCATGCATTTGGAAAAATAAAAGGCTATTATTACAAAAAAGAGAATATAGAATATAGTATTACTTCACTTGGAATGGCAAAAGCTGAGATCACAAACTTAGAATTATAAGGTATTGCCAGTGTTTACCTAGGACAACCTTTTCATTTTAGATGAGAAAATTGATTCTCATAGAGGTTAAGCAATTGTCTTGATTCTTTTGATATCTGCAAACATTTTGGAGGACATGACTAAAGTGAAAATGGTTGTATTAATTAAATTCCATTAGGATGAATTTGTAATCTTTAAAGAGTTTGAAATAGATAACTTTAAGACAAAAACAAAGATTGTTTTACACATCAGGGAAACCTCTTGTGGAACTTTTTATTCCAAGATGTTTTATAGGCTGAAAAGATGTAAGTAAATCTTTAGATAGGTTCAAAGATTCCAGTGTTGAGGATATTTGGGGTGGGGAAGGTACATTCAATCTGACAAGCATTTATTGCTTGAATACTACATAGAGAACACTGTGCTAGTTCTAATGATAACAAAAATAAAAATATAAAAACAAAGGAATTTCTCTCTTCAAGAATCTCACATTTTCAATAAAAGGGAGAGGAGTATGAGAAAGAAGAGGGTAGAATATGTACACAGATACAGATAAGTAAATAAAGACTACATACAGAGTTTTAAAAAAGTAATTTTAGGAAGTAATGGGGTTAACAACTGGGCTGATCAGAAAAGACCATCCATGTTGTGATTGGAACAAAGCTAAAAATTGTTTTAGGTAGAGGTGAAGAGAGAATTCATGAATTCATGGAAAGCACAAAAATGAATTAAAGAATGTTAATAGGCAAATGCTACCTTTTTAGTATAGCTAAAGGCCAAAGCTGAAAATACTCAGTGATCTTATTGTCATGATTTGGTTTTGGGACAATACTATTAGCTTGTTTTGGTCTGAAATTGATAATATCCTTTTGAATCACATTCAAATTTTCTTAGCTGACTTTGACAAAATTATTCTAGGAAATCTGGAAGAAATATATTTAATATATGAAATAGCCCAAAGTGATATTAATTCTTCACATAACATCATTTATGCAGACCTAACTTGCCCAAGTGAGGTAATGATGTTCATGATGCCCAAACTAGGTTATGAAAACATTAACTGGTATGTCTTCAGGGACTGACATAATTCCCTTTGTATTTTGTCCACAAGATATTTTTCCCTTAGAAACTCTTTATACTTAAAGCTTTGTTTGAAAGTAAAGATCTTACAGATAGAGGTGCCATTTTTGGTTTGTTTTGTTTTTCTGTTTCTGTAAAAGTTTCTAGGTATATTACATTTGTCAATAAAACCTTAATTCCTCCCTCCTTTTTAAGACAAATAATCTATTGGAGAATTTAATTTTTTAATGACTAAAATATATTTATTAACAGTTAACAAATCTATTTTCTAATTTCAGAACTTCTAGGTCAAGAATAAAATATTGCAGGCAACTAGAAAGAATTATTTCAAATACAGTGAAATAATTCTTTCTAGTTGCTTGTGATATTTTCTTCTTACTCTCAGTAAAGATCATGTAGGATTTAGCAGCTCCTACTGAAAAGGGTTTAGAACATGATATTCTGAAAGACTACAATCAAAAGTAACTTATCCAGAAAAATTGAGTGCAATCATACAGGGGAAACACACACACACACACACACACACACACACACCACACACACACACACATACGGCAAGTATATATAAAGCAATAGAGGATATTCAAGGATTCCTAAAAAAAGTAGAGAAGCATAAAAAGGTAAATTTTAGGTGTTTATGTTTTTACAGTGAAATATGATACATATCATCATTAGGAAGTTAGAAGATATCTATTCAGAAGGAATGGGTGTGAGTTTATTATGTTGGGAAAATTTTAAGAATGGAAAGGTGAGAAAGAGGAGTCAGTGTACTGAAAGAAGAGAATGAGAATTAATCTACTGATATCTGATTATTCATTATTGATATTCATAGATACAAATATCTATGTAGATAAATATTAACAGCTATATCTAAATAATTACACATAGCAAGAATTGGGTATAGAAATTCTTCTTACCCAACAGGGAGCTAGCAAATGAAGCATCTAAGTGAAAAGGTGAGGGAGTAGGATGATAAGAGATAGATTAATAGTGGCCATGATTAGAAGCAAAACAGATTTTTGAGGAGAGTACAAGATATAAAAAGAATTACAAAGATTATCATAAGGGCCCAGAATATTGGGGAACACCCAGATAACTATCATAAGGGATTACGAATAGGATGAATTCACCTATAAAAAAGAATAGAAAAATGGATTAGAAATTAGAATGTAACAAATTGTTATTTACAAAAGAAACATATAAAACAGAAAAAGAAACCATACGTACATACATAATTACAATAAGTTACTTAAGTAGATACTTTTTGTGCTTCAACTAAAGCAAAAAGTCAGGAGGTAACAATCATGATCTCAGACAAAACAAAAGCAAAAATGGGCCTAAGTGAAAGACATTGTCAAAGAAAGTACATTTTATTTTAAAAAGTAGCAAGGAAAATTAACCTCAATAATGAACATATATGCACCAATTGGTAGAATGTACAAATTTATGAAGAAAAGTTAAAAATGACTTATAGGAATTATAAATAAGTTACAATAAAACTATATTAGTAGTAAACTTCAACTTACCCCTCTCAGACCTAGATAAGTATAACCATAATAAACCACAAAGAAGTTAAAGATATGAATAGAAATTTTTAAAAGTTATATATGATAGACCTTTGGAGAACATTGAATAGAAATATAAAGTAATATATTGTTTTTTCATGACAATATACATGGCATTCTCAAAAATGATGATACAACAGGGCTTACAAACCTCACAATTGCAGAAAAGAATAAATATTAAATATACCATTTCAGACCATAATATAACAATTTATTTTCTATAAAGACTTTAATTTTACAGTCACAAATCAAAAATAATTTGGAAAATAAATAATTTATTTCTAAAGAATGCATGGGTCAAAACCAAGTCATATAAACAATAATTTCATTAAAGATAATGACAGTAATGAGAAAGCATTACAAAAATTGGTGGGAATTCAGACAAAGCACTAATTAGCGAGAAAAATTATATCACAATTTATACAATAAAGGAGAAAAGGAACATATCAACAAATTATGTATTCAGCTAAAGTATCTAGAAAAAGAACAAATTCAAACTCACTATTTAAACACCAAAATAGAAATCTCCCCCAAATAGAATAGAAATTAATAAAATTGAAAGTTAAAAACTCATCAAATTATGGGGAAAAACAATAAAATTAAGCATGGGCAATTTTTTTAAACAAATTACCTACATCAAAATATGAAAGAGTAAATGCATAAGCAATAAGCATGAAATTAAAATACTTATTAATAAATATATTGCCAACATTTGGGCCAATAAAACTTTCAATCTAATTGAAGTGGATGAAGTGAATTCTACAAAAATATAAATTGCCCAGATGAACAGAAGAGTAAATATAATATTTAAATAACCCTATCTTAGAAAAAAAACAAAACTGAACAAGCAATAAATGAACTCCAAGTATTTAAAAAATGAAAAAAAAACCCAAACTACATAGATTTACAAGTGAATTCTACAAAACATTTAAAGAATGTTAATTTCAGTAATTAAGTATTTGAAAAATAGGTAAAGAAGGGGTCCTACCAAATTTCTTTTAGGACACAAATATAGTTTTGATTTTGAAACCAGGTAGAGTCAAAACAGAAAAAGAAAACTATAGATCAATTTTCCTAATGAATATATTGAGGAAAGTACAGAAATATATCATTGAGATACATAGTATAACCAGGATGGATTTACATCTGGAATTTAAGTCAGATGAAATATCAGGAAAACACAAATAGAAATAGATCCAAATAATTGGACAAATATTAAATGCTCATAGGTAAGCTAAACCAAAACAATAAAAATGACAACAATATCTAAATTAATTTAATTATTCAACAATACAACAAACTACCAAAGAATTGCTTATCAAGGGAATCAATGGGGGAAAAAGTGGAATAAGGGGACCTAGCAGTATTAGACTACATTACAAAGCAGTAATCATACAAACAATTTGGTATGGGATAAGAAATTGAGTAGTTAATCACTGACATAGATTAAGTATATAATTTATAAAGCAAATGATCCCAGTAATTTAGTTTTTGATAAACCTGAAGATCCTAGCTGCTGGAGCAAGAATGCATTACGTGAAAAAAATTTTTGGGAAAAGTGGAAGGTTTTTTTTTTTGTTTTTTGGTTTTTGTTTGCAGAAATCAGGAATAGACTAGAATCTTTCAGCTAAAACCAAGATGATCTCAAAATAGGTACAGATTTAGACATTAAGTAAGACATCAGAACCAAATCAAGGAAGTATGGAAAATATCTGTCATATCCATTGTTGGGGAAGAATTCATGACCAAGTTAAAAACAATAGGTTCACGGGTGATACAATGATAAATTTGATTACAAAAAAATTAAAAACAGTTTTGCATGAAAACGATGTCAAAATTAGAGGAAAATGAGGAAATTGATGAAAATGTATAGCAAGTTCTTCTGATAAAGATCTCATTTCTCAAATATATCAGGAACAAAGTTAAATTCATAAAAAACATGAGCCATTGTCTAATTGATAAATGGTTAAAGGATATAAATAGGCTGTTTTCAGAAGGAAGAAATTAAAGCTAATAATAGTTATGAAAGGGTTGAAAAGCTCCATCATATTGACTAAGGTAACAGAAAAAGAAAATGACATATATTGGAGGATATATGGGAGAATATACCCATAGGTATAGAATAGGTATATTAATGTACTGTAGTAATGAAATTATTCTAGAAAACAATTTGGAACCATACCCAAAAAACTAGAAAACTATGTATAAACTTTGACCCATCAATACTGCTGCTAGGTCAAAGGAAAAGGAAAAATACCTATAAGTTCAAAAATATTGATAGCAGCTCTTTTAATGGTTACAAAGAATTGGAAACTGAGGGATGCTTATCATTTGAAGAACAGGTGAACAATTATGGCATGTGAATATGATAGAATATTATTGTGATATAAAAATGATAAAGAAGATGGTTTCACAAAAACTTAGGATGATATGTGAATTGATTGAAAGGGAAGAGAATAGAATAGAATGGAATAGAAACAAGAAAACAATCTATATACTTCTAATATTGCTATTACTATAATCAACTCTGACCAGTACCAATCCAAAGGAATTGTGGTATGATATATAATCTACCTCCCTGTAAAGAATTTATGGAATCAAAGTACAGAATGAAGTATTTATTTCCCTTTTTTTTTTGCTTTTTTGTATGGGATATAATTAATGGAGAAATATATTCTTCATGATTATATATCGATGATGGGTATCTATTTTTTGCCTTCTCAATGGATAAGGATCAGAGTAGAAGGAAATAACTTGGAATTGAAAATAAAAATAAAATTAAAAAATAATATTCTGCTCATTTAATTTATAATAATTTGTTCACTTATTCCCCAAATGATGGAAATTCCCTGAGTTCCCAGTTATTTGCTACTCAGAATTAGCTGCTAGAAACATGTTTTTATACTTATGGTTCTTTTTTCTTTAATCTTGTTGTGCTGTAAATCCAGAGTCATACTAGACATTTAAGAAGTCCACATGTAGCTAATAATCTGCCCTCCCTCAGGATGTTAAGATCTTACATCTTTCTGTTGAAGAGAAGAGGTAAAAAGAGCTACCAAGTCATAAGGAGAGCTTCATTCCCCTTCTTGGAGAATGTTAATGCTCCTCTAAGGATGGATGTTTCTGCACTGTCTCCCTCTCTTCATTCTCCCTCTCCCTTTTACTTTTTCTCTCTGTTTCCCTCTCCCTTTTCCTCTCTGTTTCTCTCTAATTTTGTAACTTAGATGATCCCAAGGAATTCTGTTTCATCTAATCCTTCCCCTCCCTTTGATTCTTATCATGGCAAGTATATTCTGACTTCACTCTCCCAGAGCCAGGACAATTATTTGACCCTTAGGGATCTAAGGGTACTTTGAGGGTTTGGGGGAGGTCTCTGCTGGCATTGGCTTGAACCCCCAGCTGACTGTATTCATGCCTTAATCCTCCACTATCAGTTGCTAGTGAGTGATGTCCTTGTTATATTTAACTGCTTAGCCAATGCATTTTTACAAAAGGATATTTACTTCAGTGATATAATACAAACAAAATTAAATATTTCCACCAGCACCTAGGGGACTTACTCCCCTTTATCCCATCCTGGTTTCAAACTTGGCTCAATTTCTACATAGGATTGGTCCCAATAAGTTCATTTCCAAAGGTGGTTTTATTGCCTAATGAATCCTTGTCTTAGCTACCACAGAGTTAGGTCATGAAGGTCATTTTTTTTTTTTCTCATCAAAGCATCACTACTGAGCTGGTTGCAAACCCAGACATGAGTATGCTGGATGTTGCTCATCCTTTAAGTTGGAAAGACAGCACCCTTCCTTCCTTCCTTCCTTCCTTCCTTCCTTCCTTCCTTCCTTCCTGGCAGAACTCATTAAAAATAAATAATCCAGATGTGAGGAGAAAGCATACCATCTTGCGGTAGTATTCTAATTGTGATAATTTTTTTTCTTAAATTTATTTGCTCAATAGTCTTTCCCCTTAAAATGCATGCCTGAATCTAGATCTTTAACATGCATGTATATATTTTAAATTCCATAAAACTTTCTGAATCAAAGTCCCTGTAAAATCTACCAAACTAATTACAGCTGATAATTATTTGACTAACCAATATACTACCAATCTTCTTAAATAATGTACCAATTGAATACAATTTCTTTGTTGTTGTTTTAATTCCTATTTGATTGACACATCACAATGGGGTAATAGAAGGTTCAATTCTGTTTAGCAGTATCCTATTGTAGTCTTTTAGTAAGCTAGATAATGGAGTAATTCCTCTGTAATTATTAGTATTAATTTTTATATCCTTTCTGGATACCAGAATTAATATTCTTTCTTTTAGGGAGGCAATTATTGTTAATCTAATTCTATATTCCACACAGGCTCATCACAGTCTTGAACTTGATTATTTGGATCCTAACAATATGTAATTGTGGAACTTCTTTTTTCTAAGATAATTGAATTCCTGCATTAGTTTAATAATTGCCAAATTAATTGGAAGATACTTATGAAGGGTAGATACCCACAGTTATTTTTGTTTTGCATCATTTCATTAAAATAATTTTCTATTTTTCTTGAGCTTCTTCTGACAGCACTTTCTATTCTGCATTTCTTTATATCCATGCCAATAATTTCTCAACTATTTTCAACCTTTGATTGCCCCATAAGCCACATCAGACTTTCTACACAGGAAGACAAAATACAGTAGTTGGGCACTCTATCTAATTACTCATTATATGGGGCCCATAATTTCCCTGAGATAGGTAACAACTTTCCTTGTGGAAAATCTCCCTAATACATTAAATCAGTAACTGTTTTGCAAAATGGCACCTCATTGAATTGTCTAGGGCCCTGAGAAATGTGCTTGGCTTAAAATCACTCAGCTTGTATGTATCATTTCATAATTAAGGAACCAGATCTTCCTGAGATGGAGGATGGTTCTCTATTACTATACCATGAGGTTGGAGTTTTCTTAAGCAAGCAGAAGTTATAGTAAAACAAAGATAAGCCTGCATAAACTGACCACTCATAAAAGTAATCCCTCTCAAGTATCATTCCCATCTTATCATTATCCCCATTCATCCCCTCCCATTCATCAAAGTTTTTGGTCTTTGTCTTTTTGACTGACCATTGGGCTTCAAAAGAGAATAGTTGAATAACCAAGTATTAAGAAAGACCCTGAGAAAACTGATGAAGACTCCAGAATATTTTTGCAACAATGATCTTCTTTATGGTTGTCCTGTGAAAGTGAAATTGCAATGAAGAATGTGGTATTGTGCAATCGTGCAATTTTGATGTATGTGCCAAATAAATCAACAGTTGACTCATTCTTTTTCATTCTAAGAATCAGTGTGTAGTTCTAATTATGCCTGTTCTTAAATATTAGATAAAATAAATTTATTTTTATAATATTTTCTTTCATTTTTTCAAAATAAATGACCAATCAAACTTTCTTTATTGTGAAATGTTGGCTTCCATTTTAAGTGGAATCTTTTTTTTTTAAAGTAAAAATTATCCTCACTTAGGAGAATCTTTAATATTTATGCTGAGAAGACATGAGTTTAGGAAATTCCTCAGCTGACCTGAGTAGTAGTTGGAGGAGCCCTTCTAGAAATGGCATTGAAATCTTTTTTTTTAGGAGAAAAGAGATAGGGAGGAAAATTGCTTTTTATAAAAGTAGAACAAGACAGGAAAATAACTCCAAAAAAAGTGTTGTTAATTTTTGGATTCTTAAGAGAGAATCTAAGAGGACTAAGCTTCTGTAAGACTCTCCCTCCCACTGCTCCACCCTAAAACACACATAAACTAATTGAATTCTTCATTCATAGTATGAGCCATTGGCCTAAAATATACTTTACCATTTTTTCATATTAAACCCTTTCAAAGTCATCAAGTACTTGGCATAAATCAATCATCATTTTTTTCCTTTTTGTACTTTCCTTTTAAATCTGTCATAAACTTTTCTTTTTAAATTGTCAGGCTTTATTTTACTTTTATTTGAGGAAAAGTTCCTCTAAGTTAATTTTGTCTTATTTCTTTGTTTAATTAGACAATCTCTATTTGGTGTAACCCATGCCTGATTTAAATTTCTTTTTTTCCTCATCTATTATCTCTCTGATAGCATTTTTCAGGAATTGTACTAATTTAGTGTATTTTTTTCTCTGTTAGGCTTGACAATTAAAGAAGGTAATTCTCTTTCCTAAATGTTTTCGAAAATTCTTTTGTCTGAGAACTTCCACATGTGGGTTGATCTTTTGTACTTGGTGCTATCACTGTCAGTTTAGCAAGGATGAAGTGAGCACCATGGTTGAACTCAGTTCATTAGTTATAACAAATTTTGATGGAATTAATTCATTCATTACAATTAATTTCTTTCACAAAATTGAATTTTACCAACTTCAGCTATGTCCTAATCTCTTCCTTTATCTTCTGAGGCAGCTAAGTAGTATAGTGGCTAGAGCACTGGTCTGTGATTCCAAAAAAAAAAAAAAATCTGAGTTCAACTCCAGCCTCATATACTTCCCAGTTATTTCACTTTGGGCAAATCACTTATTGTTTGCTTCATTTTCTTCTATTGTAAAATGAGGGATATAGTATTTATCTCATATGGATATTGTTAGAATCAAATGAAATAATATTTGTAAAATATTTAGTACCTGGCATAGGGCCCTTAATAAATGCTTGCTCTCTACTCCCTTTCTGTAAAAATCAAGAATTTATTTTCTTTGGTTTGGAATGACACAAACTTTAGGTATGATAGGTTTACTTTTGTTGGCAATAGTATTTTATTTACTTTTGACCTTCTCCCATTGCCTAGCATAGTAGGTGCATGAAGCAGGGGCTTAAATAAATGTTTGCTGAGTTGAGTTGATGACTTATTAAACTTACAAAATAGGTTCTCTCACTTTGGGGTTTGGTTTTTATCTCCCAGATTTGTTAATTCTATTTTTTCTCTGGAGAATATAATACTTTTTAAAAATGGACTTTTAATTTTATCAGTATAGGGACACTAAAAAGTTATTTGTCCTTGTATCACCTTCCTGGGATGTGTCAGAGGCAGGATTTGAATCTGTTATCCTGAATAAGGTCAATTCTCTTTGTATTGCACTTCATTAACTTTCTTCAGCAATAATATTTATTAGTGTGAAATTTAACTTTTTTTGCTTCTTCTAACTTTGATTAATTTATTTGGCATATAGATTGACTTAGGAATTAGTTCTTTGCTGAGAATTTGAGCTGGAGAAAAAAGATGTATTCTGAATACTTGTGTGCATGTGTTTATACACGCTCAATTTGTAATCAATTTCTGGAGCTATGAAATGAAGTGTAGTCAAAGGAGGATTCTGAGAGCAAACCCTATAGCATTCTCTTATTTGTGCTCATTGGATATTCTGTGAACCCTGATAGGGTTTTGACTCTGCATTGTTCATCACAACACTTTTTGTACCTTGTCTTGAAGACTACTCAAAGTTTAGGGAATAAGGATCAAAGAGGAGAAATTGTAAAAAGAGCAAAAAAAGAGTTTTTTTTCTCTCCTTTTCATGACAGGAAGAGATATTTCTTGTACTTTTGCTAACACTAGAATTTTATAAGGAAGAACAAGAAAGTCTTAATTTATTTTTTTTATTTACAATGAAGTTTTCCATAGCCGTCTTAAAGGTTTACTCTTCACTCACAATCCTTCGATTCTGAGCAAATGAATTATCTATTTTACCTAAAAGATTGATATTTTCTAATGTCAAGTTCTATATCTTTGAATCTCCCCTTCCATACTTCAGTTTCTCAGTTTTCACCCATTCTTTCCTCCTCTTTTGTCTAGGAGAAAGATGGCTTTTGCAAAGATTAATATTTTCACCTATACCTGTATCCAATATCTTTTTTTTGCATCTTCACTCTTTTTCTCTTCACAGATTTCTTACTGTATTACAAGCATGCTCATGGCATCTTTGGCTTTAACAAACCAACATTTTCTTAGCATTTCTAATTGCTCAAGACAGATTTCCATATGCACAATTGCTTCCTTTTATAATAATTGCTTTTCTTACTTTTTAACTGGCTCCTCTTCTCTGTTCTAAAGGAATTTCCCTCATGCATTTTCTTAGGTTATCTTCATATTTGTATTTTCCTCCCATTGTTTACTTTGACAATTTCATCTACTCATGGGATCATAAATGATCAAAGAACCTTAGGGACCATCTGGTTAGATTTAAATTTCACCTAGATTCCCCTTCTCTGCTTGAAGAAATCCAGTGAGAAAGATCTGCTACCTTGAAAATCACCCTCCTCTACTTTTGGGTTGTTTTAATTATTGAGAAGCTTTTCTTTACCATAAACTGTCAATTTCATGGTGAATGACTATGATGGCAATATAGCTGTATCACCACATCATTATCATCCCCTATCCTAACTATGTAATATTTTTCATATATGTCTCCTTTCCTTTCTTGTTAAAATTCTATTTATTTCCTTAAGAAAAAAACATAATAGAAAAAAAGAAAGACAGAAAAGAAAAACAAAGCAAAATGAAACAGAACATTGTCACATACCCAACAGAACATCAGGGAGGATTCAAAATATATAACAATAAATTTTAATTTTAAGAAAGGACATATGGCAGAAGAAAAAATTATATTCATGAGTGTTCATCTTTTCTTTGCTTCCTTGTAAGTTGTTCTTTTGTTCTCTACTGTGTACTTTTTTTTCTTTTTTCCCCCTTTCATCCTCCCCATCTCCCCCAAGCAGACTAGTCTTCTATCTTTTTTTTTTATCAGAATTCAGATCCTTATTTCATTTTTTTCTTAAACTATTGAAACATTTGTCTAAATAGAAATTTATGTCTCTCAATTCCAGTGTCTCACTCTGCTTCTGGGGGCAATCTTTCTCATGATAAATTGACTACCATGCTCAAAGATTTGTAATAGTTTCCCAGTTGCCTACTCCAAAAATGTTCCCAAACCTCACTCTAATATATGAAACCTTTCACAATTTGGCTTCAACCACCTTTCCAGGGTTTTCTCTCATAACTTCTCTTACCTAATTATTTAAAAACTGAACAATTCCCATTTTTGAAATTATCCTACCCTCTCCTATCTCTAAATATTTGCCTGCTCATCTTCTCTTTCTGAAATGTGTTCTCTAGTGATCAGTCAGCAAGTATTTATTTAATAGGTGCCATGTGCCTAATGATGGCTTATCTCTCTTTAAAGCCCACCTATGATGTTACATCTTCCATGTAATTCTTCCTGATTTGCCTAAGTAGGAAAGAAAACTCTCATCCCCCAAATCTCTGGGAGTCTTTTATTTTAAAAATTACATTGTGTACATTATTTTGACTAAGAAAATGTAAACTCCTTGAAGACAGAAACAATGTTGTGTTCAGCTTTGTATTTCCCAGCAGATATTAGATTATAAGCTCCTTGAAGGCAGGGATTCTCTTGTGTTTTTTTTTTTTTTTTGTTTGTTTGTTTGTTTTGTTTTGTTTTTTTAATCTCCAGTATTTAACACAGTACCTGACACATAGGTGCTTAATTAATGTTTATGGATTCTTGAATAAAGTGCTTTCCATGTTTAAGGTCTTTACAAATGTTTGCTAAAATAAATTCCTTTACATTTAAAGAAAGGGGGTGTATATGTAAGGGGTCACACGCTATCAGAGCTTAAAACTGAATTAAGATTCTTATTTCACAGAGAAATGTGGGCCTTTATGTGAAAGAAGAGTAGGAACTCTCCAGTTACTCAATATGTCTCAATAACATTTTCTAAATACATTATAACTAAAGTCTAGCAAGTGCTAGGCTGAACTTTACTTAGACCAGCCCCCTAGTAGGTTAGGTCCAATACTGAAACAAAATGAGAAACTCATAGGTCATTGAACAGTTAACAAAAATATTCTTAGTCCCAGCAAGAAAAAGATATTCAATTAAGATATTCTTCTTAAATTGTGGTTCAGATCCTATATGGGGTCTTAACTTCCCATATGGGCGTCATGAAATTATGATTTAATATTAGTAAATATTTTATTTGTATACCAATTTAACAAATCTATATATCCAGCGTAATGTAAAAATTTCTTGGGCAAAGAGGGGTCATGAGTAGAAAAGATTTAAGAGACCTTGGTATAAAGCACATCAAAAACTGAATCTTATGAGCAAAATTCCTCTGGCTCTGAATTGCCCATGGTGATTTGATAGGCAAGCATGAGAGTGAGGCTAGGGCCTCATGACTGGTTGTATATTGGAGACTACAATGTGATTTCAACAACTAGACTAAGCAACTTTTAGTTTGCTGGACCAGTTAAGTCACAGGACAATGTCAATCTTAAGGAAAAAGTAGTTTCATTTTTTAGAGATGGGCAAGTAGGATATTTCTTCTACTACATCCAAAAATTATGCAAACCTTCATTAAAACATTCTCACACTTAATAATCCATATGGGACTAATTGTACCATAATGTTGTTTCACCTTAAGTCATGTTTTCATTTAACTAATTGATTCCAATAGATGCAAGAATTTTAAAAAAAGAGGGAGATATGTGAAGAGATTTCAGTGTTTTGCAGTCTATGATATGTGTGGTTTTTCAGCTAGTGCTCCCAAGGAGAAAAAAGTCTCAGGATGAAATTAGCTTTTGAATCCTAGGGTATAATGATCAGGATCTTTTATCTCCTATGTGGATTTTTCTAAAAGTTTTATGTAAACAAAACTTTTATATGTTTAATATTATAATTGTCCTAGGAGAGCTTGCTATTTCAAAGAATTATATGGTAAATCCCTTAGTAAAGAATTTATTTATGACACAAATTTATCTTTTGTGTAGCTACCTATTGTCATCTATTCAGTTTGATACATGTGAACTGAAATCTTCTATGCAGTAGGTCTTTTTTACAAGGTAATATTTCCCTAGTGGTTATGTTAATTTGTATGGGATCCTCTGTAAGTCAAAGAAAAAGCTCTTTGGTTTTTCCCTTACCTTACCAAGCTTACTCCTGTGACCTATACTGTTGATTGTAGACAAACTGTCCTAGTTCCTATCCTGTAATCATCTATGCTTCTTCCTTAAATAAATTGGAACTAACCAAAAAGCATGTAAAATTTGGTCAAGAGACATTAGTTCAAACCCAACATAAGACATTTAATAGCAGTGTGACAATGATAAAGTTATTTAACTTTCTTACATCTTCCCCAAAACCAAGTTAATAATGCTTTTAGTAGCCATCTCACTAAGTTGTTCTAAGAAAAATGCTATGTAAAGGTAAGATTATTATTATAATTCTGCTGTTACATCTTTGTCACTTCATCCCTCTGAAATGCCCCTCCCCTTTCTACCTATTGAAATCTTATCGATATTTCAAGTTCCATTTCAAAACTCACCTCTTCTATGAAGTTTTCTTTGATTATTATGGTTCAAAGTTGTTGTTTTCTTCTTTGAGCACTAAAAACATTTACTGCCTTTGGCTCTTATTTCCTGACTTGTATTGTTTGTATTTTTCTTCTCCTTTACTTTTCTTTGTTTTAGCTTTCCAACAATATTGTAAAGACCTGAAAAACAAGGGCTCTGTGAGCTTCATATGTCTCTGAATTTCACACCAGTGATAAAATGGTGAATTGCACATAGTAGGTGCTCAATAAGTATTTGAAAGTTAATTGATTGATTGATTATCCCAATCTCCTGAATTCTTATCCTTTCCTCTGAATTGGTTGGGTGTCTAATATCAGTTTATCTGATGGATAATTTATCTCTTTAATCATATTGTGCCAACTAATTCTCCTCAGCACTTGAATGACTGTAGTTATCAAGAGTCAATTGTAATTCCAGCAACACTAGAGGATTTTAGAAAACACTTTGAGGATGTGGGAGCTGTGAGAAGCAGCCAGTCTGTGATTGCATTGGGACTCAAGAGCAAACTTCATCTCCCAATCAGTGACTGTGAGCTAGGCTCCATATTGAGAAGATATCATAGATTTTTGAAGTACTGTGGATTTAAAATACTGAATCAGTTAACATTTATCTGAAAACCTAGTAGTGGGAACAAGGAACAAATTTTGCAATTGGAGAGATACTGAAAGAGTAGCAGAGAGTGTTTCCCTTTCAATAAAGCAGAAATTAAAATGAGAGGATTGGAGAATGGTGAAGCTGTTTACATTCGGGTGTATGATATTGTATTGGAAGTTTGGTTTTGTAAAGTGAAATCAGGAATGAAGTTTGAGAACTTCACAGTTTTAGAGATAAAAATTCCTGATTGGTGCACAGTTTTCTAAGTTAAAGATCTAGGTAACAAGGTGGTTCAGTAGATAGAATGTTGGGCTTTACTTCAGGAAGACCTGAATTCAAATTAAACCTGCCATCTACTATCTATGTAATGCTTGACAAGTCATTTGACTTCTCCAAGCCTCAATTTCTTCATCTGTAAAATGGAGAAAATAATAACTCTTAAATTGCATGGTTGTTGTTAAATCAAATGAGATAAAGATTTCAGGGAATCCATGATCTTGAATGGGAAAAAAAAAGTCTTTGTCCTGCTTATTTTTGTCTCCCTCTGAATTTTCCTCTTCCATGTACTTACTTTTTGAAAGGTTCAGTGATATTTCTCTTCATTTTTTCTTTTGCATAACTACCTTGCCTCTGCTTGCCAAAATGCCCACTTCAATTTTTCCTAGTAATAAAAAATTGTATAGTCAAAAAAACCCAACAGATCTACATACTTGCCTTGTCCGAAAATATACAACTTATTGTGCAATTCTTTTCCTTCACTTCAGTAGTTCGGTATCATGCTTCATCATTGATCCTCAAGTGTTGTATTTGTATTAGTCACAGTTCTTAAGTCTTTTGAAGTTATTTTCATTTACAATGACTTTACAATCATGACTTTCTACATGACAATTTTGATATATCATGGGTTGGCATAAAAAATTCACTGAGAATTTTTGAGGAGTTTTGGGGAAAGCCACAGATGACACCACAAGACCAACACAACAAAGAGTCTATGACCAAATATTTAATTCAAATTTTATAATAACACCCCATAAAAACAAATTCAGAATTCTTCCCTGGCACAAAAGGAAAGTTAAAAAAATCTTATGTGGATTTTTTAGATCATGGGTATCATGTCCCTAACCCTTCATAATGTAGAAGAGCTAATTGTACTTGCATGTGTATGTGTATGTGTGTGTGTGTGTGTGTGTGTGTGTAAAACTTCATGCCCTGATTTTCTCCATTATATTCTGTATTAATTTATATAATTTTTTCTGTATTTATCTGAAACCAACTTTCTTCATTTTACATGTCAAAATTTATTCCACTTCACTTATATACCATAATTTGTTCACCTAATTGGGATTCCAATTTACAGTTTGCTTTCTTTACTGCAATAGCAAAAAGCAGTTATGAACATTTTGTACTTATGGGTCAATTAAACATTATTTTTGTCTCTTTGGGGCATATACCTAATGATGGTATCATGAGGTCAAAAGGTATAGACAATTTGGTATAGTTCCAAATTGCTATCCAGAAAGACTCTACCATATCTCTGTTGTATCAACAATGCATTAGTTTTCTTGGCTTCCCATATCCCTTCTGACAATTATTTTAATTGTTTTGGTCATTTTTGCCAATTTGATTAATATGGGATAGAATGAAAGTTTCTTTAAATTACATTTCTCTAATTATTAATATTCTTTCCTTATCTATTCCCTATGTACATTTTCTCTGGTACTCTAATTTGTTTATGAGATTTTATTTCTATATTCTATATTCAAGAGATATTGTTATCTTATATAATGTGTATTTCTCCTTGTTATTTGGTTGACTTCTCCTTTAAGTACTTGGTGTATTAGTGTAAGTGTGCTTGTGTATGTGCATGCATGTGAATGTGTATAGCATTATAACTATTTCACTATCTTAGGTACATTTAATCATAATATAATTTTTTTATCTATCACTTTTATTCATGGCTTTTTTTTTCTTACTGTTGCCTTATCTTCTAGCATGTTTGCTATCAACCTCTGTTTTTTTTAAATTTACCTGAAACATAAAAACATTCTTCTTTAGATCCTCATTATAACCCCTTGTAAATCTTTGTTTAAAAAAATTCTTGTGCACTGTTGTATCTTGCTTTCTAATGTAGTTTGCTGTCCTCTTCCATTTAAAATTTACATTCATAATTATGATTATTATGTACTTCTTTCATATCTTCTTTCTCT
Organism: Myrmecobius fasciatus; assembly: GCA_023553655.1. Classification (NCBI taxonomy): domain Eukaryota; kingdom Metazoa; phylum Chordata; class Mammalia; order Dasyuromorphia; family Myrmecobiidae; genus Myrmecobius; species Myrmecobius fasciatus. Next base: position 263,616 of record JAJPUD010002351.1, read on the forward strand.
CTCTTTAATCTTTGCCCCCTCCCTACTTTACAAAGACATTGGTGAAAAAGAAGTGATCACTACTCTCACAGCAGCATTATGTAACTTTAATAATACATATTTAATTGCTTAGGCAGTGTAATAATTCTAATGTTATACACATACACATTCACACTTACACAATGGTTTATCATATGAATATTAAAGGAAACATTCATATGAAAAGGAATGATAGTTCACTAACTATACAAGTGAGCTTTATACACGTGATCACTATACAAGGGATCTTTAATTCAAGTGATTTGTTGCTTATAACCTAACCCTAGTTTCCTATCCTTTGCTTTTTTAATTCCCTCCCTCTCCCCCAATTTAGGATCTACCTGTTGAAACTGAAGGTTTTTTTTGTTTGTTTGTTTCTTGTCGTTCTTTTTTCCCATCTTTTCTTTTTTTTTTATAAAGCTTTTTATTTACAAAACATATGAGTGATTTTTTTACATTGACCTTGCAAAAAACTTTTTTTTCCCAAGCTTTTCCCCTCCTTCCCCCCACCTCCCACCCCTAGATGACAGGTAATCTAATACATGCTAAATAGGATAAATTATATGACAAAATACAATAAATGTGTACATATCTATACAGTTATCTTACTGCACAAGAAACATCAGATCTAGAAAGAGAAGAAGAAAAAACAACCTAAGAAGGAAAACAAAATGCATTCCCATCTGTTCTTAACTGTCGTCTCTTTATTGCTACTTATTTCTTTAAGTTTGTTACTGCTATACCAAATGATATGTGAGTATATTTTTGGGTCTATTCAATGGTCCTTTGTCTGGTTAAGATAAGAGTGATATTCATGTGCTAGTCATTCCTCCCATGCTTTCATTAATGTTTGTAAATTTTTTGTCTACTGTTGTTATAATAAGAAGTTCCATTTGCTTCTTTCTCATTTCTTCCATGATATTTTCCCTTTCCCTCTCCCCTTCATTTCCTTTTTTTATGTCTAGAAAAACAGAATGAAATCACTCTCAGGTTCTCTTGTCTTAACTCTCTCTCTGACCATATTAGGTTAGCTTTCTAAAGAGACACTATCAATGTGTCTTTTTTTCTCCTATTAAAATATAAATACTTCATCATTGTTTATATGCATCTAATCACTCAAATGCTTTTCCCTTTCTAAATCTCTAGTGATTCTTGTTTTTTCAATTTAGAATTTCTACTCAACTCCAGCCTTTATACCAGGAATGCATACAAGGATTCTATTCTAATAAAAATATTATTTTCTCCCAGGAAGGATAATGGTCGATTTTATTGTTGTTGATGTTCCATTATGTTCAACTCTACATGACCCCATGGACCTTGTGCCTGGGGTTTTCTTGGCAAAGATGCTGGAGTGGTTTACTACTTTCTTCTGCAGTGTTTCCCCATTTTACAGATGAAGATGTCAGGCAAATGGGATTAAGTGATATGTTGAAGGTGACACAGGCAATAAATGTCTAGGGCCAGATTTGAACTCATGAAGATGACTCTTCCTGACTCCAGGCCCAGCACTCTATCTACTTAACTATCTTTTCTTAGGTCATATCATTCAGTATACCAAAATACCCTGCATAATTAGGATTAGGAATAATAGTATGCATTGGGCATAGTATTAGGTGGCCAGAGCCATGAAAATGCTGTGGTTTTCTAGTTTTCCCAGAATTTCTCTGTCCATATACTCCAGGCTTGAAGCAGAAAACTTGTTTAACCTGAACTCAAACTGGCTTCCCTGGCAGAATGGTTCTGTCTGTATATTTTATAGTCTTGTGCTTTATGAAAAGGTTTCCTATATTTTCTTTTGGGATTTCTTGATTAAGTATCTGAAACAGGATTGAGTGTTGATGTCTCTGTGTCCATCACTCCATCTACTATGCTACCTAGCTTTCTTTAATTCCTGTTAATTCTTTTAACAGTATCTGATAATGGTAATTAAATTTCCATGGTGGTAATATGCAAAATGTTTTGGGATCCATAATAATGTTGCTAATATTCCTTCACAAGAACATAAAAATAAAAATATAAAATATAAGCTCCTGGAGGGCAAGGTCTATTTTTCTTTTTAACTTTGTTCGCCAAAGTGAATATAACAAGTACTAATGAAATTTTTTGTTCTATTAATTTACAATTTAAATGTTGCATTTAAATGAATTCAGTAGCATATCCATTAATTTTACCCATGAATATCCATATCTATCAACATGGGAAAATCCAAATATAACTGAGATATAATATAAATAATAAATTTATCTTGTAACCTATTAAGCTGTTAAGATTACAGATAATGATAAAATTCTCATTTATTAGTCAACTATTCAGATTATTTAAAAATTATTTAGAAATTATAATTAGAAAGTGATCATTTAAGCATATACAGTTCATGTTTGGAACCACTTATTAATTGCTAACATATTTTGAGTTGGCCTAAGTGAGCTCCTACTGCCTATGATAGCTGGACTGCTGTGGTGTTTTTTTTTTTTTTAAACTAATACCATAGTAATTCCCTCTAGCTCCAGGTGTCTCTACCAAGCTTAAATTAAAGATCAAGAGTCTAATTGGAATGGGTCAGAGTAGTCTAGGATCAAAGTCCTGTGGACACCACAGTGCCACAGATTAAGCCAATGATCCAAAATTGTCATCAGTAACACACAATTGCAGAGTCTGGTAAAAATACTCTATTGCAGCCTAATTAATTTCCTGTTCTATAATACAATTGTACTCAGTGTACTATGCGCTCTTTGTAATCTAATTTTAGTTGAATTACTTTTTGCAATCTGATCGAAATGTGTTTACAATGGAGAATCATTATATAAATTATTTCCTTTCTTTTTTCAGCTTTTCTTTTTTCCCTCCATGCTCCTTCTCTTTGAAAAGCGCTTACCTCTTGGATAAATCACTGTTTGAACAACCCACCCAAGAGACAACTCCAAGTCTTAGTCAGATGTCTTAGTTGTAATTTTCTTCTTCTCCACCTTTTATGCTACACTCACGTTCTTCTCTAATATTACAGCTGGAAGGCATAGTAAATATAGCACAAGGCCTCCAGTAGAAAGATTGGAGTTCAAATCCAACCTCAAATACTAATTAGCTTTGTGTCCCTGGTACATCACTTAACTTTTTTCTGTCCCAGTTTCCTCAGATGTAAAATTACAATACTAATAGTACCTATTTCACATGGTTATTTTGAAGATCAAATGAGATAATATTTTAATGTGATTTCCAAACTTTAAGGTAGATGTAAATATCATCATCATCATCATCACCATGATCATCATCAACAACAACTACAACAACAACAACAATAATCAGGCTTAAAATATTTGTGAATTTAAATTAAATTAAGAATAGTAAATATCTTTTGAATCTGAAGGAAACTTTTTTTCAAAGTTCATATTCCATTTGAATTTTTATCTGACTTATTCAAGCGTATAATAGAGAAACTTCCAATAATACATATTTCAACTACTACTCTAGGTTTTATATTCTTTATTTTGCTCATTTCTCATGGAAGAGTGCTGGAGCTAGTTCAAACCTGCTTGTGAGGGCTGGATTGTTAATTTTTCAGTGTGAAAGTATGTATTTTAGACATCAGCATATGCTAAAAATAATGTCTTTACTGTTTTATTGTTGTTTTAGAATTAAGAAAGTAATGAAGGAAATGCTAATAATGCAGATTAAATTTAAAAGTATTTTGTGTTTATGATAGCTACCTTTGTATATTTTATTTTATTTTTTATCTTATTTTTTATTAAAGCTTTTATTTGCAAAACATATGCCTAGGTAATTTTTCAACATTGACCCTTGCAAAGCTTTCTGTTACAAATTTTTCCCTTCTACCCTCCACCCCTTCCCCTAGATGGCAGGAAGTCTAATACATGTTAATTATGTTAAAATATTTGACAGATCGAATATGTGTATATATATATATATATATATATATATTTATACAGTTATCTTGCTGTATAGGGAAAAAAAATCCTGAGAAGGAAAACATAATGCAAGCAAACATCAATAGAGAGTGTGAAAATGCTATGTTGTGGTTCAGACTCAGATCAGTATTTTATGTTTTTGAAGACTTTGTTGTTAAAATTTTGTCAGCACATCCTTGGAAGAATACTCTTTAAGGTCCCTTCCAAGGTCAAATCTTATATCCCATCTCTGGTTATTTCCCAGTTCTGGATGATCTCATCTTAATCTTATGATACTTTCAGATGACAGTGAATATAGTAACACTTAGAGTTGGATTGCTGATGGTGATGAAATGTACTGGTCTAGAAATCTGAAAAACATAGGTTCTATATTCAATCCTAACACATACTTGCTAATTGTCTTTGAATACACTACTTCTTCTCCATGTATCAGTATCTTCATAGAGTCCTAGAATTTACAAAAGCAACAGCAGCAGCATATAAGGATTTTGCAAGCACCTCTCAAATATGCTTTATTTTATTACCAGTATACAAGGTCAAGTTAAACTGATGCAATAACTACCACTAAAAAGTTCAATTGTATAATTAATTGTGAGATGAGGCAGTGATGTTCATACAAAGGGGCAATGTGAAGGCTGTAGAAAGATAAATACCCAAGGATTTATGTTGTATCTACTTTTTTTCTCTGGAGTTTTCTGTTGAAGGGGTGTTGAAGGTGTGTGATTAAGATGTAGGAATCATTGGTTTTCCAATGAAGTGCCTTAATAGAAATAAGTAGGAATGGAAGCAAAATGAAGGCCATCTAAACTGACAATACATTCCATGTTTTGAAGGATAAGATACCAACATGATTTAATAAGCTGGTTACTTCATTTTTATAGGAGATGAGGAAACCTTGGCCAAGGGAGATTATGTAACTTGTCAAAGTCCACACAATAAGAATGTTTCAGAAGTAGAATTTGTACTTCCGTAGTTCCTCTGACTCCAGGAGCTTTTTCCTCTATATACCTACCCCCCATATTTCCTATACTTCATATTTCCATCTTTAAACAATCAAAAAAGGGAGTAATGTGTTTTCCTACAAGAGATATTTAGTATGCACCCACCTATATAGACAGTGCTCCATAGAGCAGAATCAAGTTAACCAGTATTTATTAAGCACCTACTGTATGCTAGACACTAAACTAAGTTTGAGGAATACAAAAGAAAGGCAAGAAACTAAACTTGTTCTCCCTGAGCTTGTCATCTATTAGGAAAGACAACATGCAAAAAAAACCCTATATTCAAATGAGCTCTAGAGAGGGTAAATTGGAAGTAATTTCAAAGAGAAGGCCCAAAGACTACAGGTAACTGGAAAAATCTTCTTTCAAATATTAGAGAGACAAACAATTAACAAACAAATAGTCATACCCACACACTAGCAAGCTATTATACCCATTGTTAGCCTCTTTGACTGAAACTCAAAGGAAGTCAAGGAAATTAGGACATAGAGATAAGGAAGAAAAGGGTTCAGGCTAGGAAAAACACATGGAGTTGGGGAATAAAAGTGGTCAGTGTCATTGGTTTGCAGGATAGATGGAAGAGAAGAAGATATGAGAATATTGGAAAGGCAGGAAAGTGCTTTTACCCATAAACTAGAAGATTTTATATTTTATTCCAAAGGTAATAGGGAGTCACTAGAGCTTGTGGAATCTGAAGAGAGTTTGTATAACATAGTCAGATCTGCACTTTAAAATCTTGACCCAAATTGATGGTGTTCTGGAATTAGAAGACACTTGAGGCAAAAAATCAACCAATAGGTTATTGCAGTAGTCCAGGCCTAAGATGATGATTTTCTGTACCCTCCTCTCACACCCTTCCTGTGCAGAGGTGGTAGTGATTCACTTTAGAGGTCCTTATCATTGAGCCCAGTTGAGGACCATTGAGATCCCAAGAATAGAACATCAAGCTGATATAAGGTATTAATTGGCTTTACCAATTTTTTCCCCCTCATCCTTTGCCTTCTTTATTATAAGATATGGCTCTCTGAAAGGAAATGGAGAGATGCATATAAATAGGGTAGTATAGGTGATATAAAAATATGAATAAAAATCTCTTCAAAATATCATCCTATGGCTGTTTGTTATGGAATATGAATCTCTCTAAATGCTTAAAGTTGAAGATAATTCAAGAACAAAGGAAAAGTGATAGTGATAGTGACCTGATTGTGACACATTATAAACGAGGAATTACAGATGAGGAGCTATATAAAAAATTCCGTGCTACAAATATATAATCAGAAAAGAAAAAAAAAGATTTTCAGTCACCTAACAAACATGTAAAACAACCAAGAGATAGTGATTTCTATCATATATTCAATAGGATGAAAATTTGAAGACTCTGCGGGTAATTTATGAGAGAACATAGATAGGGATCCTTGAATGAGTAGCTATGGATTATGTAGCAATCGTTATCATTGGAGGGAGCGTATATTCATTGGAATTTTGGCATAACAAGCAATTATATAGCACTTTAAAGTTTGGAAAGCAAATAAAGCAATGTTATTTCATTGAAGTATACCTATCTCCAGATAATGCTATTCATTCCTTGTTTTCATGAAGCATATATTTTATTTTATTATTTAGAAGAAATATATCAATTTTCCTTTTCCTGCTTCTACCCTGAACTGACTGAAAGGCAATAATACTTTACAGTGTTATTATATCTCTAATATCAATATTAATCATATACAGCTTGATAGTGTAATTGAATAGTTTTTATACAGATGATATTAACTGATAAAATATGGCATCCTCATGAGAAAACATTACCTTGAAATATTAGCATTATAATATGTTAATTTCTATGGAAGATATGACTACAGATATATGAGGAGATATAAATTTTCAAGCACTTCGGCTGACAAATTCCATGTCAACATAACTCTTAGGAATTTGTACTCACTATTTGGTGATGACTTATATGATGATGTATAACAACTTAAGGGGTTTTAAAATGCAGTATTTTGACTAATGTAGTTTGGTAAATAGCATTCATGCCTGCTTCTTTTTTTTTCTTCCAGTTAGTATAACACTGACACAAACCTCTAATATCAATAAAAATAACATCTTGAAGTAGAAAATATGCCACCTACTTCATAGCCATTCATTTTTGGAATAACTCTGAGTTAGTTTGTCAGAGAAAAGAATCCTGGTAGTCCTTTGAAGTTAGATCAATATAAGAGACATATAGGATTAATCATCAATAGCTTATCTCTAATTTTGCTCTACTCAAAGGTTCTTTCTACAGCATTGTCTTTTAGTATATAGAATGCTTGATCTGAAGTTGGGAAGATATGGACTCAAATTGTACTTCAGACCCTTATTAGTATAATAATCCTGAAAAAAGTCATTTAACTTTATTCAGCCTTGGTTTACTCATCTATGAAATAAAGACAATAATATATTGTTATGAGTATCAAATGAGAGTTTTGCAAACAGTACATTATGATAACTATAAATTATTATTTTTATTACTATTATTAATTTTTAGTCAGCAACCTGAGTTTGAGTTACTAGTAGTATGACTGAGTAAATCACAAAAATCTTTTTAAGCTTCAATTTCTTCATCTAAGAAAATTGATCAGTTTGGCCTACTAGGTGATCTCCAAGGTCCCATATAACTATAATATTCTATGATTTTATGACATTACTGAAACAATCCTGATGCTTAAGTGTGGATGCTATAGAAACCCCAAAATGGGAGAGAATCAATCTTGTAGTTATGTGATTGGCACTAAGAATAGTAATCCTATTGCTCAAGAGTTTGGCTTCTATGTGAAACCTTCCCTCCATGGCATTCCTTACCATGTAATATATGTGACTGCATTCTGTCACATTGAAAGCCAAATGTGCCAAGGATTGCAGAGGTCATTTCTGTCCGTTTTATTTGTCACTCTTGAAAAAAAAATAGTCCTGGTCTGCTTCTCTGCCTAGTAATTGAAAGCAGACATGGCCTTCTGGACTTGCTCCGGATACCTACCAAGAGCTTTCAAACTAAATTTGAACCCATTCCATATTAATCTGCCCACACTAATCATTTGGAAACAATTAGCACTCTATTTGGGAATCTTCTCACAGAAATCTTTTCCCTGTCCCTGTTAATCTGCTGCAGTCTAGCTTGTCATTCCTTCTCCACCCGGAGTAAGATATATCCTTTTCTCAGGAACATCTCAGCTGAATTCAGAACTGGCAGCTCTTTATACACAGTAAACAGAGTGCTCTCTACAGAAAGCAAGCACTTTCTTTAGGGTATTTAGAGTACTTTGGGGCATTCACATTTTCCTTCTCCTGTCTTTCCAATGAAGCAAGTTGAAAGTGACCAAATCAAACTCAAGTAGGATGCCGTTCCAAATAGTTTGCAAATAGACTGCTTCCTATTGAGACTTTTGTACACTTCACACATGTTTGGCTCTGATACTACCATTCACATCACTTGGTCTCAAGTGAAATAATGAACTTGATATTAATCTTTTTTAAGGAGAAGCATCTGGATCCTGGCTAATAAAACCTCAATTTGTAAGAAGAAAGAAAAGAGTTCTTAATTTGACTTCTGCATACACAAGCCCTTCAGAGCTGTTCTGAAAGTTATATATGACTGTGAAATTTGTCCTGAGATCTGAAAGCTTCACATCTCCCTCCGTGGGTGGTGATCTAACTTCTCCCTAAGTGCTGAAGCTTTGGAATTCAGGCCTTATATTATCAGTAGCATAACTAAAGTCTAAATCTCTGTGGATTTTTTCTCTCTTCTTCCCTTTCTCCCTCCCTTCCTCTCTCAATACCTTCTATCCCCAAACTCAGAACTCTCAACACCCTTCCCCCATTCCTCTCCTTTACTCTTCTCCATCCCCCTCATCTCACACTTCCCCTTGCCTAATGGGTCTCTGGCCAGATGTTATAGCCCCTTGCTGTGATGTTAAACTGGCAACATCCTTGATCCAGGCAGCCAGACGCTTCATAGCCAGCTTCTGGAAAACCTCCCTTTCACTGGATTTCTGACACAAACCAGCTGAAGACATCACAATGCCAGAAAGCATTACAGCTGGCCTTCATGACAGATTGGCAGTATATACACTGATTTGGGGGACCAATTTAGAGGCTTACAATCCACACACTCTCTAGAATCCAAGTTATGGATCAAAGTTTGCCATTAGGCAAATAGATATTGTCCCATTATCAAGTTTTCTTTTCATAATTTTTTTAATCTTATAAAGACTAGATAAAAGTGTGCTCATAATCTGTACTGTATAGTTCTCTATACCTTTCAAAATAGATTCATAGTCAAATATACAATATTAATTATTAAGATGAGAAAAATGAAACAGAACCTTGGAAATGGGATTTAGAAAAATCTTCAACTACTTGGAAGTGAAACCTCCATAATCATCTATTTGTCTCACTTATTCCATGTAACATCACTATCAGTACCAATAACTTATCTTTTCCTCTTCACCCCCTGACTTTCAAAATGGATAAAGATTTTACTTTATATTTCATAATATTATAAAGGCACTATCTAGAAAGAGAGTATATTTCAAGTAGGAATATAATGTTTTTATAGGAGTGACTTCAATTATACCTTTCCTGAACATATATTATAAATATGATTTTTTTCATTGACCTGGTGATCAAACACCTGGTTAACTAGTAGTTTTCCAAAGTGAGAGACTAAGGGGTATTTTAATCCAGTTCAACTGTTTAAAAGCCAATTAGAAAATTATTTGAAATATTCAGTTTAATTTTCAATATTAGTTTATTGTTGAGTGTTGTCTTTGGTAAAAACATAGAACAAAAAATGAATTAAAAATAATTAAGGACTTATGTTTTAGTCACTGTGTTAAGTACTAGGGATTAAAAAAATTAAAAAAAAAAACAAGGAAGATAGACCTTTTTCTCAAGGAGCCTATATTTTAATAGCATAAGAAAGCACATAATAAGAAAGCTAGAATTGTAAATAGGTGGGGGATAATTTGAAACTATTTGGAAAGTAATAATATAAACTGTTTCTGGACAAGATAAAATAAAAGCTTGCCCTCCAGAGATTAAGATACTAAGAACAGGCTTCTAGTTTCATTTGGTAAAAAGAAAAGGATCAGAGTAATGATGAAATGTCCCATTTCAGGTCAATTTGTAGAAGGCAAGACAGATCATAATACCTATATATAGGTGAGCAGAGTTTGATATGAATATGCTGGCACACAATTCTATACATATCTATGAATACCACTTCTCACATTTGAGCCACATTTGTGAGTAGTCTCAGTAGAGGAGAAAGTATTTGAAACATAAAATATAACAACTGAGTGTTCATTTAACTTTTGGAAAAGAGAAATCATTATATGCCTCCTTCATAAGATTGAAGAAAAGATAATTGCATAGGGCTATGAGTGAAGGGGAAAGGAAAAGGAAAGAAAAACATGATCTTAGAATTGTTTCCGTGATCTAGGAGTTTTTCCAAGGGAGTAAGGGAGTTTCTCTGTCAGCTTTTTGGAATATGAATTTCTGTGTAATCAGTGGTTGAGATTAGAATTTGCCATGAAGAAATATATTGTTGTTTCTACATTCTGATTCCATTGACTATTTGTTGTTTCTTGTTCTGTACTTTCAATCATGTCCTATTCTTCATGATTCGGATGGAGTTTTCTTGGCAAAAATACAGAAGTGGTTTGCCCTTTCTTTCTCTATCTCATTTTACAGACGAAGAACAGAGGGAAACAGCATTAAGTGACTTGCTCAGGGTCACCAGATATTAGGTGTCTTAGACCAGGTTTGAACTCAGCAAGACAAGTCTTCTTGACTCCAGGCATGGTATTCTATCTACTGCTATACCTAGTTTCCCTAATTTTTCCACTTAGCTGACTGTTAACATTTTCATGGATTTTCTTTTCCAGAAATAAGTGACAGAGAAGGAATAGGGATTTATATAATGCCTACTATGTGCCAAGCCTTAACTTCAAAAAAAATCTCATTTGATCATCACAATAATCTTGCAAGTTAGGGACTATTAATGTCCCATTATATAATTAAAGAAACTGAGGCAGATAATGATTTAAGTGACTTGCCCAGGATTATACAGTCAGCAAGTGTTTGAGACACCTCACCAACAACCTTTAATACTTGGTTTGTGAAGTCACTTGCTACATATATGAATGACTCCTTCTTGTCAAAGCTAAAATACCTGACACATGGCCATGGGGGAAAAATTTCCTCCTAATTCTCTAGGGTAAGAGTTCTTTTAAAAATTTTAATAGCGGGAGCGGAGCCAAGATGGCGAACTGCAGACAGCATTCTCTGTAAGCTCCTGAGATCTTCCCCCAGACACAGACAAACTGAGCCTCTGAACTGGTTCTGGAGTGAGGGCTTCACCAAACACTTGGACTACAACGCACTTCTATCAAATATCTACTTTGAAAGAACTTCTGAGGTCAGTTTTAGACGGGCAGGGGATCGAGCGGCTCCCGGCGCTCAGATGCCAGGGCACAGCCCGGGTGCAAGTCCGGGGTTGGGACGGAGCAGAAGATTTTAGGCTGCCAGGAAGTCCCTGGGAGACCCTTGGGCCACTTTGCTCTGCTTGTGGGTCAGGTGCTGCCTTTGATAAAGGGTGGATTGAGAGCAGCTGAAAGTGTGGTCCTAGTGCGGATCTAGCCAGATCAGCCCCAGACGGGAAGTCAACTCGGCAAACTGCCCCAGGGCAAATTGAAATCCCATCTGCTGCTGCTGCCACTGCTGCCCCTGCTACTGCTGAGGCTGTAGATTTCCCTGCTGGTGACTGATACCTCAGCTAAACATCATGAGCAAGAAGAAGAGAGCTCTCACCATAGACAGCTTTTACGGAGAGAAACTAGAGCAGTCCCCAGATCCTGAGATTCTGAAAACAACCCCAGATAAAGCCACAAAGGTGGACTTAAGCTGGTCTCCCTTTCAGAAGGCTTACCTGGAAGATTGCATAAAGAATCTCAAAAGAGAGCTAGAAGAAGATTGGGGAAATAAAGTGAGAGCAGTGCAAGAAGGAAACATCGCCCTGCAACAGAGATGTGAAAAACTGGAAAATAAGTCTGGTGAATTGGAAAAAGTTGCCAACTCACTGGAAAATAAAAATAGTGAATTGGTAAAAGACAACAATTCACTGAAAAACAAAATTGGTGAACTGGAAAAAGTCACCAACTCACTAGAAAATAAAAATAGTGAATTGGAAAAAAATAACAATTCACTGAAAAATAAAATTAGTGAATTGGAAAAAGACAACAATTCACTGAAAAATAAAATTGGCAAAATGGAAAAAGAATGCAATGAACCAAAAAATTCAATTGGCCAGTTACAAAAGGAGCTAAAAAAGATAACTGAAGGAAAATTGAAATTAAATTAAAATTGAACAAATTGAAATGAATGACTCAATAAGACTTCAAGAATCAGTCAAACAAAAACAAAAAAATGAAAAAATAGAAGAAAATATGAAATATCTCCTAGAAAAACAACTGACTTGGAAAACAGATCCAGGAGAGACAATCTAAGAATTATTGGACTCCCTGAAAGTCACGATGAAAAAAAGAACCTTGATGCTATCTTCCAGGAAATCATGAAAGAGAATTGCCCTGATGTTTTAGAATCAGAAGGCAAAGTTGGTATTGAAAGAATCCACCGATCACCTTCTGAGAGACCCAAAATTAAAACCCCAAGGAATATCATGGCCAAATTTCAGGACTATTGGACCAAGGAAAAGATATTACAAGCTGCTAGAAAAAAACAGTTCAAATACCGAGGAACTGTCATTAGAATTACACAAGATCCGTCAGCTTCCACATTGAAGGATAGAAGGGTCTGGAATCAGATATTCCGAAAAGCAAAAGAACTTGGATTACAGCCAAGAATAAGTTATCCAGCTAGAATGAGCATCATCTTCCAGGGAAGAAGATGGTCATTTAATGATACAGGAGAATTTCACCTATTTCTAATGAAAAGACCAGATCTGAACAAAAAATTTGACCTCCAAACACAGAACTCTAGAGAAGTGTAAAAAGGTAAAAAGGAAAGAACTCTCGAGAACTATATCTCTACTAGGGGTATCCTTAAAGATTTGATTTTACTTTGATAATAATCGAAAAGAAATTAGAGGTGGAAGGCATATCATACTGTAAAAAAAAAAGGGGGGGAGGGGAAGGGAGGTAAAATAAAGTAAAAAAAAAGGAGGTAAAATAAGGCAAAGTCTCATGAGGAGACATAGAAAATCTAATATAATTGAGGGAAAGAAGGGAGGGTGATGAGTATTGTGTAAATCTTAATCTCATTGGATTGGGCTCTAAAGGAACATATCAGACACATTTGATTTCAGGGCAAAACTTGGCCCTCTGTATAGGGAAGTAGGAGGGAAAGGAGGAAAAGAAAGGGATTAATTAATAGAAGGATTAGGGGAAAGGTGTATAAAAGAGGGAGGGTTCTAAAGGGGGGAGGACTGTTAGAGGGAAGTGGTCATCAAAAATAAAATACTGGGGAGGGGGGAAGGGAGTAAGGGGAAAGGGAAGAGAAAAATATAACTTTGGGTAAATAAGATAGCAGGAAATATAGATATAGTCATTTTAACTGTGAATGTGAATGGGATGAACTCTCCCATAAAACGGAAACGGATAGCGGACTGGATTAAAAGCCAGAATCCTACAATATGTTGCTTACAAGAAACACATTTAAAACATAGAGATACATACAGAATGAAGGTAAAGGGCTGGAGCAGAATCTTTTATGCTTCAAGTGAACAAAAAAAAGCAGGGGTAGCAATCCTTATCTCAGATCAAGTAAAAGCAAAAATAGATCTAATTAAAAGAGATAAGGAAGGAAACTATATTTTACTAATGGGTACCATAGACAATGAAGCGGTATCAATGCTAAACATATATGCACCAAGTGGTATAGCATCCAAATTCCTAGAGGAGAAACTAACAGAGATGCAAGGAGAAATAGAGAGTAATACTATACTAGTGGGAGATCTCAACCTTGCTCTCTCAGAATTAGATAAATCAAACCACAAAATAAATAAGAAAGAAGTTAGGGAGATAAACAAAATGTTAGATAAGTTAGGTATGACAGATCTCTGGAGGAAATTGAATGGTGATAAAAGGGAGTATACTTTTTTCTCAGGGGTTCATGGAACTTATATGAAAATTGATCATGTGTTAGGGCATAAAAACCTCAAAATCAAATGCAGAAAAGCAGAAATAGTAAATGCATCCTTCTCAGATCATGATGCAATAAAACTCACATGTAATATAAGGCCAGAAGAAAATAGACCACAAGTTATTTGGAAATTTAATAATCTAATCCTGAAGAACGAATGGGTGAAAGAGCAAATTATAGACACAATCGATAATTTCATCTAGGAGAATGACAATAATGAGACAACATACCAAAATTTGTGGGATACAGCCAAAGCGGTTATAAGGAGTAACTTTATATCTCTAGATGCTTATTTGCATAAAATAGAGAAAGAGAAGATCAATGAATTAGGGTTACAATTAAAAAAACTAGAAAAAGAGCAAATTAAAAACCCTCAATCAAATACCAAATTGGAAATTCTGAAAATAAAATGTGAGATTAATAAAATTGAAAATAAGAAAACTATTGAATTAATAAATAAATCTAAGAGTTGGTTCTATGAAAAAATTAACAAAATAGATAAGCCTTTAGTTAATTTCATAAGAAAAAGGAAAGAGGAAAATCAAATTGTTAGTCTCAAGAATAAGGGAGAACTTTCCTCCAATGAAGAGGAAATTAGAGCAATAATTAGGAGTTACTTTGCCCAACTTTATGCCAATAAATTTGATAATCTAAATGAAATGGAGGAATATCTACAAAAATATAGATTGCCCAGGTTAACAGAAGAGGATATAAATTATTTAAATAGCCCCATATCAGAAAAAGAAATAGAACAAGCTATTAACCAACTCCCTAAGAAAAAATCTCCAGGGCCAGATGGATTTACAGGTGAATTCTACCAAACATTCAAAGAACAATTAATTCCAATACTACACAAACTATTTGAGGAATTAGGGACAGAAGGTATACTGCCAGAATCCTTCTATGAGACCGATATGGTTCTGATAGCTAAACCAGGTAGGGTGAAAACAGAGAAAGAAAACTATATACCAATTTCCCTAATGAATATTAATGCAAAAATTTTAAATAAGATATTAGCAATGAGATTACAGAAAGTCATCCCCAGGATAGTACACTATGACCAAATAGAATTTATACCAGGGATGCAGTGCTGATTCAATATTAGGAAAACTATCAGCATAATTAATTATATTAATAACCAAACTAACAAAAACCATATGATTATCTCAATAGATGCAGAAAAAGCCTTTGATAAAATCCAACACCCTTTCCTATTAAAAACACTAGAGAGTATAGGAATAAATGGGCTTTTCCTTAAAATGATCAGTAGCATGTATTTAAAACCATCAGCAAGCATCATATGTAATGGAGACAAACTAAAACCATTCCCAATAAGATCAGGAGTGAAACAAAGCTGCCCACTGTCACCATTACTATTTAATATTGTATTAGAAATGTTAGCTTTAGCAATAAGAGAAGAAAAAGAGATAAAAGGAATCAGAGTAGGTAATGAAGAAACCAAATTATCACTCTTTGCTGATGACATGATGGTATACTTAGAGAACCCTAGAGACTCAACTAAAAACTACTAGAAACAATTCACAACTTTAGCAAAGTGGCAGGATTCAAAATTAATCCACATAAATCATCAGCATTTTTATATATTACCAACAAAGTTCAGCAGCAGGATATACAAAAAGAAATTCCATTCCAAATAGCAGATGATAGGATAAAATATTTGGGAATCTATCTGCCAAGGAAAAGTCAGAAACTATACGAACTAAATTGCAAAACACTTTCCACACAAATAAAATCAGACCTAATCAATTGGAAAAATATTAAGTGCTCATGGGTAGGCAGAGCGAACATAATAAAAATGACAATACTACCCAAACTAATCTACTTATTTAGTGCCATACCAATCAAACTCCCAAGAAATTATTTTACAGATCTAGAAAAAATAGTAGCAAAGTTCATTTGGAAGAACAAAAGGTCAAGGATTTCAAGGGGATTAATGAAAAAAAAAGGCAGATGAAGGTGGTCTTGCTGTACCAGATCTAAAACTATATTATAAAGCAGCGGTCATCAAAACCGTTTGGTACTGGCTAAGAAATAGAGCAGTCGATCAGTGGCACAGGATAGGATATCAGGACTATCTAGGCAATAACCTTAACAATCTAGTATTTGATAGACCCAAAGACCCCAGCTTTTGGGATAAATACTCACTATTCGGCAAAAACTGCTGGGATAATTGGAAAGTAGTGTAGAAGAAACTAAGGCTGGACCCACACCTAACACCGAACACCAAGATAAGATCTAAATGGGTTCATGATCTAGATATAAAGAGTGATGTTATAACCAAATTAGAGGAACATGGGATAGTTTACCTCTCAGACCTGTGGAGATGGAATAAATTTATGTCCAGGGAAGATCTGGAACTCTTAATTGAACACCAGATAGATAATTTTGATTATATTAAGTTAAAAAGTTTCTGTACTAACAAAACTAATGCAGACAAGATTAGGAGGGAAGCATCAAATTGGGAAATCATCTTTACATTTAGGGGTTCTGATAAAGGTCTCATCTCTAAGATATATAGAGAATTGTCTCACATTTATAAAAATTCAAGCCACTCTTCAATAGATAAGTGGTCAAGGGATATGAACAGACAATTTTCAGATGATGAAATTAAAACTATTTATAATCATATGAAAAGGTGCTCCAAATCACTATTGATCAGATAAATGCAAATTAAGACAACTCTGAGGTACCACTACACACCTGTCAGATTGGCTAAAATGACAGGAAAAGATAACAATGAATGTTGGAGGGGATGTGGGAAGACTGGGACACTGATGCATTGTTGGTGGAGCTGTGAACGGATTCAACCATTCTGGAGAGCAATTTGGAACTATGCTCAAAAAGTTATCAAACTGTGCATACCCTTTGACCCAGCAGTGTTTCTATTGGGCTTATATCCCAAAGAAATCATAAAGGAAGGAAAGGGCCCCAAATGTGCAAGAATGTTTGTGGCAGCTCTTTTTGTGATGGCTACAAACTGGAAACTGAGTAGATGCCCATCAATTGGAGAGTGGCTGAATAAATTATGGTATATGAATGTTATGGAATATTATTGCTCTGTAAGAAACGACCAACAGGACGATTTCAAAGAGGCCTGGAGAGACTTGCATGAACTGATGCTGAGTGAGATGAGCAGAACCAGGAGATCGTTGTACACGGTAACAACAGTACTATATGAGGATCAGTTCTAATGGACATGACTCTCTTCAACAATGAAATGCTTCAAACCAATTACAATTGTGCAGTGAAGAAGGCCATATACACTCAGAGTGAGGGATGTGAAATGTGGACCACAACATAACATTTTCATGTTCTCTATTGATGTTTGCTTGCATTGTATTTCCTTTATCGGATTATTCTCTCTTATAGATACGATTTCTCCTGAACAAAAAAATGATGTGTGGCAACAACTATATATATATATTCGACTTAAGTATTCTAACATAATTATCATGTAGTGGATATCCTGCTATCTAGGGGAGGGGTGGGGAGTAGGGGGGAAAATTTGTAACAGAAAGCTTTGTAAGGGTTAATGTTTAGTAATTACCCATACATATGTTTTGCAAATAAAAAGTGTTAATAATAAAAAAAGGAAAAAAATTTTAATAGCTTTTTATTTTTCCAAATACATGCAAAGGTAATTTTCAACATTCACCCTTGCAAACCTTGTGTTCCAAATTCCATAGAAAGCAAGCATTCCAATATAGGTTAAATGTGCAGTTCTTCTAAACGTATTTCTATTTTCATCCTGTTGTACAAGGAAAATCAGATCAAAAGGTAAAAGAAAAAAATGAGAAAAAAAGCAAAAAAAAAAAACCAAGCAAACAAACAACCACCACCAAAAAGAGGTGAAAATTCTATACTTTGATCCACATTCAGTCTCCATAGTTCTTTCTCTGGATGCAGATGGCTCTTTCCATCACAAGTCTATTGAAATTATTGGGCAGGGGTTGTTAACCTAGGATCTATGGACTTTTTTTTTTTCAAAAACAGTTTTATAACTCTTTCAATACAATGTTTTCTGTGTAATCCTATGCATTTTATTTTATGCATTTAAAAACATTATTCTAAGGAGCCCACAGGTTTCACTAGAACACCTAAGGGTTGACCCACAAAAAAGTTAAGAGGGCTTACTCTGTAGTTCTACCTTGAGGGACCACAATTTTTCTAAACTTTTTCAGTGGTGCATTCTCCTCATTTAAAAAGGGAAGACGAGTATAATAAGATGTTGACATTGCTAATCAAGTGTAAATTTCTTGGTTTTTCTTTTTTATCTATTAGTTTCAGTTAGTCATTTCTATATTCTGGTGTGGGGCTTACCTTGGGTTCCTAAGCTCTTAAGCAATTTTATATGTAATCTTTGGTAAAACCTATCCTTCTCCTGGAATGACTGATTATGGAAACAGAGTTTATGTCTGTTGTTTTTGGACAATAGACTAAATGTGGAGAAACTCATCACTAGAATTCTAGTGGTCATTAATATTTTGGGCCATAGCAACTAATAAAACTGTAGGCTAAGGAGAGGAGAAGCTGCAGTATACACAGTAGATGGATTGCCTGCAAATGAATTCCTGATCTTTTGAGATATTGAAGTTTTCAGGTCTGCCAAAGCTTGAGAAGATATTTCCTCTTGTGTATGAACTGCTGAAACAACAACAAACCCTTGCTGGATTGTGATCTTTGTGAAATCCATAACACATTATTGGCTTTGTATTATGCTATTATGAAATACATAACATAAATATTTCCCTATACACTCAGATTTAAAAGACCATAGTATCTACATGAGAAATGTATTATCCACTCAGGCAACTGGGATGTGCCACTAATAAAATTAATCACTGAAGCATAAATATTTTAATTTTAGTGCACATAATTCAAAGCATGCCAATGCTTGCCCTACTCCACTCTGATCCATTTAGAAGCAAATTTATATTTTATTTCTCTTAATCTCTAAGCATCACCATAAAAGTCAGAAATGAAAAGGGCAGCTTCAGAAATGAATGTGCTGGGGGCAGCTAGATAGTGCAGTGGATAGAGTACCAGCCCTGAAGTCAGGAGGATCTGAGTTCAAATCTGGTCACTTAACACTTCCTAGCTGTGTGACTCTAGGCAAGTCACTTTAACCTAATTGCCTCAACAACAAAAAAAATGAGTGTGCCAAGATCATTTGTCATTTAACAGACAAAGGCATCTAAGGCTTTTACCTACTGAGGCTGTCAAGAAATCTTCATTTAAGAGCATTTCTCTCTATGGAAACATTAAAATAATGTTTAGTGAAATCTCCAAACAACTTTCTGCAATCTTTTCAACCTGTATGAAATAGGTGTTGTATGAAGAGAAGGATTTCCCTCTTTGGAAAACTTTAGAAAAAATGCCATTTGGCACAGAAACCCTGCAACGTATAAAATGTTTTCTGCTTTCTTTCCCTCATACTTTATTAATCAAGACATTTGGGTGAAAATAGTGCCGTTTGTTTCATATGTGAGTTTTTGTCAACTCCTGCTGGGATCTCTCATCTCAAAGCCAAAAACTTCAATGTGGATCATCCCAGTTGGTTTCTATGGAAGAGATTATGATGTCACAAGAAACCTTTTTTTTAATGATTTTACATGAGGAATGTATCAAAGATCATATGTTCAGCAAACATCTGTCTCATTGTCATTTATGTCTGAAGATGACACTGTAGAAGGCATCACTAGCCATATGCATGAGGCCAGAGTGAGAATCAGCAGTCTTTTTCATGCTAAATGCATATCTAATTACCCCTCTGGCTAGTTCTTCTTTTAGGGTCTATTTTATTTGTACCTTTACTTCTTGATCCCACCACAGTTGTGAGGTCTTTACTAAAAAATTATCTATCCCTTTCTCTGAATATCATTTTCAATTCAATTTATATCAACTGTCTGGTAACCTGTAAGCACTTAATAAATGCTTGTTGATTGATGATTGATTGATCATTGATTTATTTTGTGCTCCCTGGGTGTCAGCCACTACCAGGGACCAGGGATACAAAGAAAAAAATGAAAATAATACTTGCCCTCATAGAGCCTACTTTCTTTAGCTAAAAAAAAATTGAGTGCTGATTGGTATAATAACCAAACATATTCCAGATAATTGAAGATGAAGAATACTACTTCTAATGCTAGCAAGATGATGAACTTAAAGCTGCAAAATAAGTTATATTCTGGGGTACAACAAGTGTGAAAAAACTTTGACCATGAATATTTGTTATGAGTTCTTTTTTTAAATTTTTATTTTATTTTATTTTATTTGCATAACATATGTGTGGGTAATTCTTCAACAATAACCCTTACATAGCTTTCTGTTACAAATTTTTCCCCCCATCTCCCCACCCCTCCCCTAGATGGCAGGATATCCACTACATGTTAATTATGTTGAAATATTGGCAAATCAAATATATGTATACATATTTCCAAACTTATCATTGTTGTGCAAGAAAAATCTTATCTACACAAATGATATATCAGATAAAGGAAACACAATGTAAGCAAACATCAATCAAGGAGTATGAGAATGTTATGTTGTGGTCCACATTTCACATCCCTCTCTCTGGGTGTATATGGCTTTCTTCAGTGAACAATTAGAGGTGGTTTGAAACATTTCATTGTTGAAGAGAGCCATGTCCATCAGAATTGATCGTCATATAGTACTGTTGTTGCCGTGTATAATGATCTCCTGGTTCTGCTCATCTCACTCAGCATCAGTTCATGTAAGTCTCTCCAGGCCTCTCTGAAATC
>JAJPUD010002351.1:284940-304974 GCA_023553655.1 Myrmecobius fasciatus
GCTGCTGGGTCAAAGGGTATGCACAGTTTGATAACTTTTTGAGCATAGCTCCAAATTGTTCTCCAGAATGGCTGTATCCGTTCACAGCTCCACCAACAATGCATCAGTGTTCCAGCCCTCCCACATCCCCTCCAACATTCATCATTAACTTTTCCTGTCATTTTAGCCAATCTGACAGGTGTGAAGTGGTACCTCAGGGTTGTCTTGATTTGCATTTCTATGAGTTCTTTTTTCCCCAATGGTGATAGCTTAGAGGAAGATGGGTGTGACTATTGGCAGAAGATAGTGGCAGGAGGAAGAAGGCAGTTATCTTTATCAAAAAGGAAAGAAGGGAGGGAGGGAGGCAGGAAGGAAAGAAGAAAGTAAGAGAGGTAGGGAGGGAAAATGAAAGGAAGGCATGAGGGAAGGAGGAAGGGAAGAAGGGGCAGAGGAAAAGAAGAAGGGAGGGAGGGAGGAAACAAAGAAAATTTATATTCTAGTAGGTTAAACTATTTCTACCTCTTTTATTCTTGTCAGTCATTCTGAAACTTCATTCCTTTGGTTATGCTTTCCCAGAGCAAATTCCCCTTTACTGCCTCCTTTTGATTTCTTTTGATCATCATTATGTCCCAGAAAGGATTTATTCAAACATAGTATTTTCTTGATAGTAGTTTTCTGAGTTGTGTTTCTGAGCATAGCTATAGGGTGGAACTACTTCATCCCCTAACTTTCCTCTTTGTTTTGTAACAAGGTAATGCATTTAGCAAGTAAGGTATACTACTGAGGTCTGCATTTGTGCATTATTTTCTTCATGAGAGTGAGCCCTTTCTTATCTAAATTTTATATTTTCTCTGCTTCAGCCTAATATAGTATTCTACATTGAATGTGTTGATGTTGGGAATAGATTCACAGTTGTTGCTGAATCATTTCAATTAGATCCAACTCTTTGTGACTCCTTTTGAGATTTTTCTTGGCAAATGATATTAAAGTGTTTTGACATTTCCTTCTCCAGCTCATTTTGCAGATAGGGAAACTAAGGCAAACAGGGTTAAGTGACTTGCCCAGGGTCACACAGCTAGTTGGTTTGAGGCTGAATTTGAACTCATGAAGGGGCACTTAATAATGGTTTGTCAGATTAATTTTATTAATAATGGAGATATAAATTATTGAAAGAATGGGTAGGATAATTAATTATTCTTGAAATCTTTCATAATAGTATTTACAAACCTTATTACTGTAGATCTTCAAGGAAAATCAAAAAGATTACTTATATGAGTTATGAAGGGTATTTTTGTTAAAGTATGGGTTGGACTAGATGACACAGATTTATCTTTCAATTCTGAGACTCAATGATCTTTAGCAAGCTTTATAACATTATAATATTTATAGCATTGGTGGAAGTAGTTATCTCCAGACTGCTTCTTGTTGCCTCTGACCTACAATCCTGACCATCTCTATCACATCTATTCTTCTGTTACTCCTTTTGTATCACAGATCCTCTTTAGATTATTACTGGAATAATAATCCGTTTAGTTTTTGGAATTACTGTTTTAGGGCTTACTTTGCCTTTCTTGTCATTATAAACTCTTTAGTTTATCTTGATGCTGCATTTTTATTTCAATCATTCTATCTTGTCTCAGGTTCCTGGCCATCAATCCACTTCATCTTCCCAATTCACACTTTTACTATCTTCCTTAACAATGGCATTTTTTTTTCTGATTGGGACTTGATTAGACACAGAATAGTCTGGATTGAGTGGTTAGCTAATGCAAATGAATATAGTTCTCAGTGTCTACCCCTCTCTGATGATTTGCAAATCATACTTTACATCCCACCCACTTGAATCAGGAGTTTGTTGATAAATGTTTAACAACCACTTCACTAAAGGGGAAAAAAGTACACACTTTTTAGTTTATTTTAAATTACTAAAAATTTCTCCATCATCTTCTTAGGTTCTAGACAATCACCAAAACAAGTGAAATTCTTATTTATAGTTTATTAATTTCTTTTTAAAATTTTTTTTATTTTTTATTTATTAATACATTTTATTTGCAAAACATATGTATGGGTAATTCCTAAACATAACCCTTACAAAGCTTTCTGTTACAAATTTTTCCCCCCTACTCCCCACCCCTCCCCTAGATGGCAGGATATCCACTACATGATAATTATGTTAGAATACTTAAGAAATCGAATATATGTATAGTTATTGCATCATTTTTTTTGTGCAGGAGAAATCGTATCTACCAGAAAGAATAATCTGATAAAGGAAATACAATGCAAGCAAACCTCAATAGAGAACATGAAAATGTTATGTTGTGGTCCACATTTCAAATCCCTCTCTCTGGATGTATATGGCTCTCTTCACCAAACAATTGGAACTGGTTTGAAGCATTTCATTGTTGAAGAGAGTCATGCCCATTAGAACTGATCATCATCTAATATTGTTGTTGCTGTGAATAATGATCTCCTGGTTCTGCTCACTTCACTGAGCATCAGTTCATGCAAGTCTCTCCAGGCCTCTCTGAAATCATCCTGCTGATCATTTCTTACAGAGCAATAATATTCCATAACATTCATATACCATAATTTATTCAGCCACTCTCCAATTGATGGCCATCCATTCAGTTTCCAGTTTCTAGCCACTACAAAAAGGGCTGCCACAAACATTCTTGCACATGTGGGGTCCTTTACTTCTTTTATGATTTCTTTGGGATATAAACCCAATAGAAACACTGCTGGGTGAAATGGTATGCAAAGTTTGATAACTTTTTGAGCATAGCTCCAAATTGCTCTCCAGAATGGTTGGATCTGTTCACAGTTCCACCAACAATGTATTAGAGTCCCAGCTTTCCCACATCCCCTCCAGCATTTGTCATTATCTTTTCCTGCCATTTTAGCCAATCTGACAGGTGTGTAGTGGTACCTCAGAGTTGTCTTAATTTGCATTTCTCTGATCAATAGTGATTTGGAGCACCTTTTCATATGATTATAAATAGTTTTAATTTCATCATCTGAAAATTGTCTGTTCATATCCTTTGACCATTTATCAATTGGAGAATGGCTTGAATTCTTATAAATATGAGTCAATTCTCTATATATCTTAGAGATGAGACAGTTTATTAATTTCTGAGGTATAAATGCACACAATTAAAATTTAACAACTGGCTCTCAGAAGCTGCTAAGGGGTCTAGAACACTTAACTTTGGTCATTTTTCTTGCTCTCTGCCTTGCAACTCCACACATACCTTCCAACACACATTTTTACCTTTTTAACTGAAAATTTTAATCAAATTTAAATTGATTAAATTTAATCAATTTTTTGATTGTTTTTGAAGAGCTCATGTCAATCGACTCCCTTACAACTTGATTTATCATCCCTATACCTTCTAGAACAAAACACTCTTCTCTGCCTAACACTCTTTCAGATGTGCTGTTTTCCTTTAGTAGATGTAAGGTTTTTGAGATTGGTAAGCTTAATGCTTAGCATTGAGTTTGGGATGCATTAAGTCCTCAATAGCAGTTTTTGATTTATTAATGCACATCTAGTCACGAACATGAGGTTGTAGTAATCTTGGTGGATAGGTTATGCTAGAATGCTATGGTTAAGACTCACACCTTTCACTCAAATTTTGAAATTGGTAGAGGAATGATTATATGACATGTATCTTCCATACCAGGCATGAATTTTATAGATTGACTTAATTAGGACCATCACTACAAGAATTGTTAACTTGGTCTCTGAATTTTGACACAGGATTGACTCTACAATTTTTCAATCCATCTTCTAAAGGAGGGATTGTTCAATACACCATTGATTAGAATTATGTAGGTCTCAGCAGCTGACAGAATTGTTCCATTAAAAAAATAAAAGGATACCTCTAATCCATGAAAAATACCATGAAAACAAAATGTTACAGCAGAGCACCTGTTGGAGCATGGCAAACTATTTAGTTATTATCTCTAAAAGGTCTTCACTTACTCTGACTTTCTTGTCATTACAAACTCTTTAGTTTGCCTTGATGCTGCATTTTTATTTCAATCATTCTATCTTGTCTCAGGTTTCTGGCCATCAGTCCTGCTCTTATCTTCCCAATTCACACTTTTCCTATTTTCCTTAACCATGACATTTTTTTTTTCCTGATTGTGACTTGATTTTCAGCCCAGGCTCCAATAAAACATCCTTCTTTCTCTGTTTTTGGTTGATACCTGACATTTACTTTTCTGGCTTTCTATTCATCTCACAAAACCCAGCTAACTCTAATCTACTAGGGCTTCAACAGGAAACTGTGGTCTGTGGCTAATACTAGTATATTATACATGACAGATATAATCCTAAAAACATGAGAAAGTAATAAACACTTCATATGTCCAAGGTTTTTCTAAAACCTTCATGTAATCTTTCTTTAGAACTTTAATTTCCATTTAAAGAAATGAGTTAAAATAGTTTGGACAATGGTAATCAAATTTTTATTTCATCACATTCTTGGTCCTTTATTTTTAAAATAATCATTGATATCTTTTGTATTTACATAATTTTTATTTTTGAAACAAAACCATTCTTCCTACCAAGCAAGTCATCTTTTGTATAAAAAAATAAAAAAGCAGAATAAAGGCAGTCTAGTAAAATTGAATAATACATCAACCAAATTGTGCAGCATATGCAAAATTGTATAGATTTATTGTTGATACATTTTGGTTGTGTCTTATTCTCTATAACCTCATTTGGGGTTTTCTTGGAAATACAGGAGTGCTTTGCCATATCCTTCTCTAGATCAACTGAGGCAGGCAATGTTAAGCAATTTAAACATTCTTTGTCATTGCCCCTAAAAAAAAAACTGTGTCATTAATGGCTCTTTTCCAAACCAGGGGTTGCTGTTGAGTTTTCCATATATGCTGGCATATTGAGTACATTCACTTAACAGAAAAATCTTTCAGGATTTAAAAAATAATGTCAACTAGAATTCCATCACCTCCACTAGTCTTATTGTTAATAATACTCCTAAATCTCACTTGACTTTATTCTTTAAATATCTAGATCTAAATCAGTAACCACACTAGCATGACTATTGGTGATGTAAAGATTTTTCTTGTATATTTCTGTATATTTTTTGCATGTCTTCTTAATCTCTTCTACTGCTGTTAAGTCCTACTATTTTTGTCTTTTATCATTTCCATTTTTTATGAAACATTTCCTTGATGTCTCTGATTTTCTTGAAAAGATATTTTGTTTTTCCTATGCAATTGTTGTTATTGTTTTCGCTATTTCTTTGCACTGTTCATTTAAGAAAATCTGCTTATTTCTTCTTGCTCTTCTCTGGAATTCTGCATTTGAGTGTATCTTTCCATTTTTATTTTTCCCTTCCCTTTCCTTCTTTTCTTAGCTGTTTGTGAAGATTATTCAAAGAACCATTTTGTTTTATTCCTCTTATTTCCTCTTTGGAATGTTTACTTGTTGCTGCCTCCTGTATAATATTGGGAACTGCTGTCTATAGTTCTTCAAATACTCTATTAGATCTAATCCCTTAAATCTTTTGATCACTTCCACTTCTATTTATTAGGGATTTTACTTAGCTCATATTAATCCAGCCTGAACTATGCTAAAATTGATTGGTATTAGAGTAATAGAGGAAGCCCTTGAAAACAGGAAAGACAAACCATGAGGCTGCCAAAAAAGAGAGAAAAACCATACTATGACAGAAAATGAGCAGGTCAAAGATTCTGTGCTGATCAGCAATGGCCTTGAAACCATGAATGACTGAAGAACTTCTAACTTGGGAAATGGAAGACTCAGTCTCAAGATAAACACATAAAAATCCCATAATTAAAAAAAAAAACACCATATGCTTTATTTTTTAAAAATAATTTCTATATTTTGAGTTTATTTTCATTTTACTCATCAAAAATTCATCTGGTAAGATTATTTACTTTTAAGATGGCCTCTGAGCTTATCTACAAACAAATTTACTAAATAAAAATATTCACAAGAGTAACAAATATGAATCTCAAAGTGCATTTAGTTTAAACTCAGAATTAATGATTTTTCAGTGGCTCTAAGTTGGTAATGTGTTCTTTGTACATTCAACACAGGCAAAACTTACAGCCATGTCTCTAAATTCTCTCAATTGAGCAATGTTTGTATTCTCTGAAGTGACAAATTGACTCTGCTGTAATCTCAATCCATGGTGAAGATGATTGAAAACAATAAATGGACTCTTATTTTGAAGCATTTATCACTAAATATTTTTATAATATCAGGCTGAGCATTTAAAAGAATTTAAAATTTTAGTCTAGTGTGAAATGGATTTCTGTCCTCCACTTCCTCTTTCATTTTACTTATTAAAATAATTACTAATGACAAGTCTATATTTCTTTCTCCACAATGTTAATAACAGTACCTTTTCAAAAAATATTCAATACAATTCAGCAGAAACTCTCAAACTTTCTAGTGCTGCTTATTATAACCTTTCCAGAAAAGGATTAACTAACAAAATCACCTAAAAACTTTCAGCTAAACAAAGCTAGTGACTGGCTCTGACATCAGAGTAGTATGACTGGTTGATCCCTGCGCCGATATATGCTGTATTTGTGTGGCCTTTGTAACAAAATTACACATAATCTTGACCGTATTAATAAATTAGGAGAAATAAAATATATTTCTCTTTTTGCTCATGTTGCATCATTCTCTACCATGTGGACTTTTTTCACAATGAACTTGTGTTTCAATTGGAAACATTATGAGAGAGTTGTGAGATCTGTATGTATATCGGCTCTCTAAAATAAAAAAATTGTTTTTGTTGTTGTTGAGTTCTTCATTATTTGTTTTGATATTAAGATCTGCAGACAAGTTCTTTTTTATTTTGTAACTATTATACAAACATATCATTATATCAAAATTTTACAGACCTTTGGCAAAATTTTACAGATATCTAGACATGGTATAACCTTTGAGAAACACTGATTTAAATCAGTACTATTACTTGGCACCCTTCTATCCTTCTTGATCTTTCTTCTTACTTCAACATAAGATTTTTTTTAAATGAACTGCTCAATCTATGTCTACCAATTCCAATTTAATACTTAAAAGATTATTTCATTGTTTTCTCATCAGTACCTGAGAGTACCTCAGAGAGTACCTTGGTGTATCATTTATCCAACAGCATTTACCATGCACCAGTAAAATGCCCAATCCTGGTACCCCAAATACTTCCATAGGATCATAATCAATTTTTCCCCTGTGAAGCTGCTTCTATGGCAGTGAAAGCAATGGAGAAAACTATCTCAACCATCTCACAGGTCCAGAACTACCAACCATTTAGCCCATGTGATAGCCTTTTTCACAAACATTTTATATTTTGCTCTCAGGTATGTTTTATTTTTTCTTTTATTTTTCTAGAAATGAATGAGAATCAATCAACTAGAACTTATTAGGAGCTTAGTATGTGTCAGGCACCAAGAAGTCAAAGAAATATAAAAGCACAGTCCCTGTTCTCAAGGAGCTAATGAAAAGGATACAACACACAAGGAAAAAGATTAAAGAAGACTAGGATAGACTTCCTTCATATGTTAGGACTTTAGTTAAGACTTGAAGAAAAATAGGGAAGTTAGATGATTAAGATGAAGAACAGTTTCCTTATTGGGGACAGTCAGTGAAAGAAGTCAGAAGTTGGAATAAATTGTGAGAAAAAGTAAGAAGGCCAATGTGACTGGATCACAGAGTATGTGAAAGAGAATAAGCTGTAAGAAGATTGGAAGGGAAGAAGAAGGAAAGTAGTTGAAAAAGCAAAAACAATGTCATATTTTTATATAATGTAAAATAATTTTATATTTAAAATAAGATGTAGATAGATGATCGATAAGTGTATATATTGTGTTTAAGTGATGTGCCTGTGTGTGTGTGTATGTGTGTGTATTTGTATCTCCCATTTTATAGAGGAAGTTTTCCTTAAAGATATTAAGCAAAGCTAGGACTATCCTTTACCCAAAGTAGCCTTGACTCTCAAATACAATACCTTTCCCACCACAATTATTTTTCAAAAATGAAGTAGATCGATAATCAGCAGGGGGGGGGGAACTATCCAAAGTCCAGGGCAAATGGAATAGGAATATTGTAAAAAGGCAGTGAGAAAGAGTAACACATACTTAAGGAAAGCAGGAAGGCATGAGGTAAAATATAGCATTTGAGAGGCTTTCAATTCATTGAGCATAACCTGCCTTATGGATAAAAACCAAACCTATTTCCTGCTTTCCTGCTGCTGTTTTGGTTCTCCTGTCCCAGGGCAGTAAGGCCAATGATGAAAGAGGAAAGAAGAAAAAATTCAGGCCTTGGATGTACTTCCAACTTTTACCTACTATCTCTGTCTCTATAGTGGTTTGGATTCATCAGGTACTGTTCTTTCACCAACATCACTAGTTTTCCACTCAGGATTTAAATAAGAGATCAAATGAATAAAAAATAGCTTTTTTATTACTGTGAAGCAAAGGGTCATTTGAAATAATGGGATAGATAATTTCTACATTTTATTTAGTTGGGTCATAAGGGTATCCATCCCATCTGATTTCTAGAATTAAGATAGAGGTATTATAAATATCACTACTCAATCAGTCAATCATTAAACATTTATTATGTGGCTTTTATATGGGAAGCACTATATTAGGTTTTGGAGATAAAAATGCAATTAATGAAACACTTTGTTTCCAAGAAATTTAGACTCTGATGGAGGAGAAAATAAATATAGATTTAAGCACATACAGGATAAGTACAGGGAAAATAAATGCTGATATATACAAAATAGTTAATTCCAGAATAGTTTGGGAATGAAGGCATTAGCAGCTGGAGGAAATTCATAAAGTTCACTTCCTTCCTATATTATCACCTTCCCTCCTTCCACTCCAATTAAACTTACTATTCTGTTTAGAGGAACAATAGACCTAGATGTTGAGAAGAATAATTCAACTTTTGAAGTCAAGATCTGAATTCAAATTCTTATTCTTCCATTTTCTAGTTGTGAAATCACAGACAAATCACTTATTTTCAATTTCATTTTCCTCCTTTCTTAAAATGGAGATCATGCTTCTTTCCATACTATGCTTATCACACATTTGTAAATTATCTCCAGGTGCTCCTGATCCGTTCTTATCTTTTTGCCCAGAGCTTTGTTTTATAAGGAAAAAAAGAAATGTATGCAAAAACTAGATAAGTGATAAAATACTAAGCAAATAAAAGATGTTCTTATTACCAGTCTTTGGGGAAAAGCCTGACCAGCAAATTCCAAATTTCAAAACTCAACATGTTTATCTCTTCCTACCTTAGCAATAGGGAACTGCTAGGAATCTGTGACTTTCTGGTAATTGTAACTGTGCTGTCCTTTTGGTTATATTGTGTATACCTGTTGCATTACTCAAGAGCATTCCATCACTCGGCTGGTTAAAAAGGTGGGAGTAGGGGGGGGGGGTTGCAGGAGGGAGGAAGCTGTACTTGATCCTTATGGAAGCCAGTTAAAATTAATTGGAAAAAGCTTTTAAAGACCCAAGATGTAGACCAAATGTATCTCCAACCTGCGGCCTCATCCCCGTACTGATCGCGAAGGTCACTGCAAAGCTGTAGATTTATGCGGAAGGCTTGGGTGATGGAAAATGAGACAAAAGCATTTGGATTTTATTATTCCATTTACTCTGACCCTGGGCCATAAAGGGTTTGGAGAGCCTGTTTTATGTATTCAGCTGGTTGCCACACTGTCAAGCATTTGGAGCCACTTAAATAAACCACCCCAACCCACAGCTGCAACAACACCATATCAAATATAGGTTAGAGTTGAAATGTGGAACCAGCAACACAGTGTCTCCAGCAGGTGCATGAGGAAGATTTTTTTTTACCCCCCCTTCCCCTTGTTTTGGGAATAGCTTCCTCATTTATCTAGTGACTTTGATTTAAGGCTGATTTAGACACTGAAACTGATTTAGGTCCTGTATTAAAGTGCTTGCACATTAGGGGCTGGCCTCTGCTTTCCCAAGCCACTCTTTGTTGTTGAATTTGAGTTAGGTTTCAGAAAATATACTTGCAGGGGGAAGGCTGATGAAATGTTTGCCTGACTTTCCCTGACCCACACACATCTTTCTTCCCCACCCCCTAATTCATTGGACTCTTTGAAATCTGGCTGGTCATTATTGGGCCTGTTGCAATGAAAAACAGGCAAAGGGCAGGGAAGGATTGGAAACTGGGGGTAGAAAGAGTTCCACATGGGAAAGAATCAAATAAAAACCACAAGTTTGTCCTAGTGATAGCAAAACCATGTGTCCAAGATGACTTAAAAAGTCAACTATCAAGATATTTGATAGGGCATGGACATGCTCTTATTCATGCAGTACAGAGAAAAAAACCTTGAAGAAGGCCACAGCTTCCACCACATGCATCCTAACCAATGTCTCCACTTTTTATAAAAGAAGGTCAGTTACTACAGTAATTCATATTCCCCTAGTGAAAACTAGGATCATCCCAAACTGTGGTAAAGCATTAAATAGATTTGGACTAGAAATACCCTTTCACCCTGATAGAAGATTCCTTCAGAACAGTGGAGAGGAATGTGGGGAGAATAAAGGAGGAAACCTTTCCTTGCCCCTATCCAGCATGTGTCTGTTCTTCATATAAAATACCTCTGCTTTTAAATATTAATCACTTGCACTAACTCTGACTCCTGATTCACCTCCTCTCCAAAACCCAAATTCTCACCTTGGAAATACCCAAAACGTCCTTCAACTCAAATACAATTCTTTGATATTCCTCCCATTCATTGAAAGTTATATAAATCAAGTTCAATCCAAGGAATGTGGGAATCATTTCTTTTCATTCCAAACTTTGTGGGGTCTGAACAGTTAAGTACCTTAAATTTAAATATATACTAACTGGTTGTCAAATGCTTCTAAGCACCAACCGGGATGTGAAAAGTGTTTAGACTCAAATGTGGGCAACCAAGTTGGGAAGTCACTTAAGATGTCTCTTGTAGTTTATTTTATTATCATCTTTTCAAACTGTTAGGGTGAAAATAATGCTTTATTTCAGGCAGAATTTCCTTGCTTCCTTAAATTAACAATTATCATCAGGAATGTCAATATCAAGTCTAAATGCGAGAAATATTTACTACTAGCCTGCCATGTATGCAGAAAGAACTGTAGTGGTCATTGGAGGGGTGAGAAAATGAATGATTGAATTTAATCATGAAGGGGTGAACAATTTAATGTAGGGAATAAAACATTTATACAAAATATACACAATACCAAAAGAGTTACTATTATTCTCTCCTGTTTATTGAGGAGTAGAGGAGGTAAGGGAATGGAGTGGAAATAGCTGAAAGTAAAGCAAAGGAGATGGAGGAAAAAGAAAGTACATAATTACTAGGTAAATAGACTTTGTCTGAGCCTGAGGTAAAGAAAAAAAGGTAGAGAAACAAAACAGACTTCTTAGCAAGGTAAGAAACATTATAAAATAAGAGAAGGAAACCAGGCACAGAGTTTCAAGGGTGCTTAACTTGTTTTGTGTTATGTATTCCTTTGGTGGAATACATAAAACCCAATGACACCTTCTTAAAATAATGATTTTGAATCCATATGATAAAGTACATAAGAAATTAAAGATAACCAATTATAATGAAATTAATTATCCATTTTTTTAAAAGTTCATGGACCCAATTAGGTCTAAAACCCTACTTAAATAAGAGCCCCTACAGACTTAAGAAATAATATTTTGAATTACTTATAAACTTATATATATATACTATATATATAGTATATATATCTATATAATATATATATCTATAGATAGATAGATAGATAGATATACTATATAACCTATAATCTTATCTATCATACTGAAGCAGTACTCCCAATCTTCAAATTTGGACAGGCACAAACATCATTAGAAAATATCAAGAACTGAAGATATAACTTTTTAGTCAAATAGAGTCATAGTCACATATAGAGAGCTGAAAGGAATCTTAACCATCACTTAGTCTAACTTCCATGTTTTACAGATAAAGAAACTATGTCCCTTAGAAATTATGTAATGTGCTTGAGAATATTCCAATAGGAAGTGGCAGAGTCAGGATACAAAGCCATGTCCAAATCTAAACAGCTTTATGCTACTCTTGTGTTGGCAGAAATGAGGCATGGAAAAGGTGCTATTTGAACTGAGAAAGCAATATTATCACCCTTAGGCTACAATAAAAAGCTAAGATCATTTTTTAAATCTCAAATCAGATTCTTTTTTAATATAATTAGAACTGACTTAATTATAGACAGTTTTGATCCTTAACAATAAGTGCTCTAGTTGATGTTCTTCCTCTGTTACTCTGTAGACCAAGGATTTGTAGCACATATTATATGTCCCAGAGAGCATGGAACTGATTTTAGGAGCATGTGGGTACTACATCCTTCTCCCTATTTATCCTACTTCACCTCAACATTCCAGAAAAAAAAGAATGAGCGACTTTACATGCTACTTTAAAAAATGCCGTTTAAAAAATCTAAGGGGCTCTTATTTAACCTGGGTTTAAGACCTAATTGGGTCCATGAACTTTTTAAAAAAGGATAATTAATTTCAATATAAATGGTTATCTTTAATTTCCTATGTACTTTATCAAGTGGATTCAAAACCATTATTTTAAGAAGGTGTCTTTGGGTTTCACCAAAGGGATACATAATACAAAACAAATGATGTAGACGGTGATTACAAAAGACCCAAACACGTTTCACTTTGATACATCAAATGATTAATATTTTTGTCAGAGCACATGCTTTTTTTTAACCAATGCATATTTCAGATGCATCATCCCTTTAATAGCTAATTTATGATTCTGTGTCAAAAAAATGAATAATTTACAACTTTTTGGTGATTAGATCCATTAAACTTAGCTAGGCTGGTCCTTGGATGATGGTGGGTCTGCTGGCCCATATAATTAGCCTTCTCAGGTGAGTAGGACTCCTTAATACTTTTACTTTACTAATATGACCAGAATCATCTTTTCTATTACTTTGAGGAACCAGTAGAAGAATAACTCTAAAAAGTGTTGATAATTTCTAATTTCAGTCAACTATTTTTCTTAATGCATCGATCAAGAACAGTTTATGAAGCTCTTCTATAAGGTAAGGAGACAGCTTTTCTCTTTCTTCTAGGTCCTGACATAAATTTTCAAAGCAGGTAGAATTGTTTAATATCCAATTTGACTTCTTTGTCTCTTCTAGCTCCCAAATCTTTCTCCTTTCTCCTTTCTTAGCCAGACAACTGTGTACTTGCTCCAGTTTGTTTTTAATAGATTTTTGTCAGTACCTTTTATTTTTATATTGCCTAGATTTTCTCTTCTCCCCATTAAGACTCATCATTATATTTTAAAAGTATATTTGTATCAAATATTTATAAAATTTTCAAAGATAAAAAGTCAGCAAAATTGATAAATGCATTGAAAAAACTGAATGTTAGAATGTTTCAGTCACTGAATACAGTCTTTGCAAAGGATGGGAGTTATTCCCGTGTATCTCTTTTTTAGAAGCCAATGTTGCTCCTTATATTTTGACACTTAATTTCAATTATTTTTAGCTGTTCTTTCCATTTCCATCATTGCAGTTGTTGTATATATTGCCTTCTTGATCCTTAATTTCAATTTGCAACCGTTCATATAAATCTTTCCATACTTCTCTGTTTTCAAAATGCTTATAACTTCTTAGAGCAAAGTTTTAGTCCGTTGCAATTCATTTACTACAATTTGTTGAATTATTTGCCCAATAAAATGCCTTTAGGCTTTGTTTCTAGTTCTTTGCTAGCATGAGAAGTGCTGTCATAAGTATTTTTATTTATTATGGAACTTTTTTTTTATGAATGTGTCCATGAGGTTTGTCAAGTATATACTTAGTGGTGGACTTTCTGGGTCAAAGAACATGAACATTTTAGTTATTTTCTTCAATGAATTCAAAATTGTTTTCTAGAATTGTTGTACCAATTCACAGTTCCACCAGAAAGTTGCGTTGTATTTTAAAATAGCTTATTAACTCAGCCAAAGTAAAACTACTTGATGGAGGAGGTGACAGGGAGATATTTTTTAGCATTTATCCTTAATCTAGTCTGGAAGTCACCAATAACTCCAATAAATCTCATGACAATCTTTTAAATACCTACTATGTTCCAGGCATTGTGTTAAATGGGAAGAAATGAAGTCAGCAATGTAGTACTCTTCTGCTAAAATGTGCTGATACATAGTCTACCTGATACAAATTTGGACTTGAATTTCATTTTTTAAATTTTAAAAGAATATTTTACTAATTTTTTTGTTTTTTTATGCTATAATCATTTCCTGATACTCTCCTCTGTTATCTTGACATTGAAGTCACCCTTGCACAAAGGCAGAAGAGTTAAAGAAATGAAAGCCAAAACATGACCATGCTTGTTAAAATATACATCATCCTATTCCCATAGTATTCCTCCCCCATCATTTATTCTCCAAGATAAAGATCTGACTCATGTTTTACTAAATTACTTCCCTTTTTTGGACTTAGTTTCCCTTAACTGATCTATTATTTTGTTATTGTAATAACTATTTTGCTTCAAATTCTCCCTTACCTTTCCCTAATATAATAACAACTTTATGAATCTGATGCTGAGATAATAAGACATTGTTAAAGTTATTAATATACCACTGAAATGTTTGAAGCATGATCTTAGTTCCAAGAATGATGGAATTTGGAATTGGAAGCCAACTTAGATGTCTAGTCCAATGCCT
This sequence comes from Myrmecobius fasciatus, assembly GCA_023553655.1. Lineage (NCBI taxonomy): Eukaryota > Metazoa > Chordata > Mammalia > Dasyuromorphia > Myrmecobiidae > Myrmecobius > Myrmecobius fasciatus. The sequence goes on from JAJPUD010002351.1 coordinate 299,685, forward strand.
ATCATTTGAAAATTCTGGGTAAACTGAGACCCCAAAAGCTGATGTATCATGTTGAAGGTCAAGAAAATAATTAGGAAAACTAGAATGAAGAGGACTTGAAAAATGAGATTGAACATTGAGTAGTTATAATAAATACTTTGATTTTCTTTTCAATTTTTAAACAAGGCTATTGCCAGTATGGTGGCACATTCCTGTAAGCCCTTCTAATTCAGAGACTGATGTTAGTAGATGACATGAACTAGAAAGCTCAGAGCTGTCATGAGCTAAACTGATTGGGTATCTACATTAAATTCTTCACCAAGATGGTGAACTCCTCAGATCTATCACCAGATTGTCTAAGAAGAAGCTAATGAGCCTCGGTAGGAAATGATATAGTCAAAGCTTCCACACTGAACAGTAATGTGATTTGCCAATGAACAACGAATGTGCTTCAGTCTAGTCTAAAAATTAAAACAAAAAATCTCTATAAAATAAAAAATATTAGCTAGACTCTTGGACTATTTGGTTTCCATATCATGAAAACCATTTATGTACACACACATACATATATTTATAACTATATATGTATATCTATACATATAATATAATAAAGGGAAATAGTATATTTTGAGGACTTTTGTTGAAATCAAAGCATCTGAATTTTAATTAAGAGCCCCCACTCCAGTCCTAACATAGCTTACAGCAACATAGCAGGAGGGTATAAAATAGTAGAATTCTTGTCTGACTTTTCCAGTCATCAGATGGAATTCATTTGTAGTGGCACTGTGATGGTTCAACTGCAGACTTGTTTTCTGAAGTTTCCAGGGGATATCTTCTGAGCTATATAGGGATTTTATACTGTCTAAATTTAGAAATGGGGAGAACTTGATACAAAGCTTCCTTTACCCTCTATTGTGACATTTCTAGGAAATATTACATCAGGGGGGACACCAGAAGAAAAAAAATAGACTAGGAAAATATATCTATCATAGAAATAAAACTACAGAAAATGTACTCCCTGCTAATCTGTGCCAAGAGAACTGAATCCTAAGGTCTGTCAGCCCCAGGCCTTCCAAACAAAGAGTCAGGGAAAATATGTAAATTTAAAATAAAAGGAATTCACACTTTTCTGAAAGTAAAAAGCTTTAATGTAATTTGGAGCCACCAGTCTGCTAGAGTAATGTTCTTACATATAAGTGGAAATCCTTTTGGATATTTACACTAGTGATTTCTTTAATCTCCACTTTCGAATTAATAGACAATAACATAGGATTCCTCCTTTGGCTCACTCAGCACTTGTGCATATTTACCCAAGTGTCTAGAGTGGAGATTGTACACATATCTCTAATCCACCTGCCTGTGTTAGTTAAAAGCCCAGATAAAATCAGCAGTGCTTAGATCTTAACCTTTTAAGTCTGAAATGTTTTAAACGTCTGGTTCATGGCAACTGAAGGCAGGGTGTGCAAAGAGAAAGACTGGGGGGGAGGGGGGTGCAACAGTGGGAGAAAGTGGTTCTACATATGTATACACATATACATACACACACATGTATACATATATACATATATATATATATATATATACATATCCACACAAGTTTTATATCTTGAACTCTTATTTCTTTCTAATAGAATTCGCACAATAAATGTAAAAGTACCCATTCAAAAAAAAAAAAAACCTGAAACAGTATATAACTAAATAGATACTTAAAATAGAATATGATAGAGTATGGATCATGGAATTTGGATATCCAACTGTTTTCATAAACAGCTTGATTGCTTTTTCAACTTTTTCCCCCAAGTGAGTTTAGTGCTAGGAAAATGAGGTGACAATAATATTAGCCAGGATCATGTGCCCTCATGGTGACTATTTCATCTTCTAAAAAAAGTGCTGAAAAAATGCATCTAAATTTTTTAGTGGTTCTTGTCTACTATACAACAATTTCAAGTATTATGCAAGATGCTTTTCTCTGTAGAACCTTTAAATAAATCTGAATGAGAAAAAAGAAAATTACCTAATCTGAACTTCCCTTATGCAAAAATTATGTATTCTTGGACCTCAAGCCATTAAAATTCTTGTCTTTTCAGTTTTTGAGCTAAATAGCTCAAGAAAAATATCAGTTATTGTTGATTTTACTTCTAAATTGAAAGCTCACTTTATTTATTTTATCAATTGCACTATATGGACATTAAAAAAATAATGTACTATTAACCCAAAATCAAAGATGGGAGCCCAAAACTAGTACTTTAATAAATTGCTTCATTTTTTTGTCTTTGTATGCCCACCATATAACACAGCATCCAGCCCATTATAGGCTTATTAATAGATTAAGTAATTTTGATCTGCTGGTATAGTTTGAAGATCAGTTCTAGGATGCCAAAACAACTATTGGAAAATACCAATATTAATGTTAATAATTAATAGTTATTGATTGATATCACCTAGTAGAATTGGAAAGAAGAGTAATTTTTCTGCATGTAATCATAGAAATTTCTAATTATTCCAACTTGTTAATTGCAAATTAAAGTAGTCCTAAGACTTCATACTTACTCTTTAGGACTACATATTTACTTTGCCTTTTGAGAAAAATGTCCCCTGATAGAGGTCAAATATTCTTTTCCCAAGAATTTCTTCTTGTAGGATTATATAATTCTTTAGTTGGAATTTAAACTCTGTCTACTTTCAATACAATTCAAGTGAATAAATGCTTATTGACTATGTACTAGAAACTGTGTTAGAAAGTAGAAATTGTTAGAAACTGGAATGAGAGAAAGAAAGATGATTCAAATATTTTCTTTTTATATTCAAGTACATTTAGATATTCTAATACCTCAAATAATATTGAGGCAGCTATGTTACATTGGGCAAAAGATTGGGACTGAATTTAAATCCTACCTCTACTATTTACTAATGTGTAATCTTGGACACATCACTTGATTCCTCTGGGCCTCAATTTCCCACTCTTGTAAAATGATAGAATTGTACTAGCTTATTTCTATCTCTTATCCTTTCTAGATCTTATTCTGTAATTCTGATCTTGTGTTAATTTTTAGAGGAAGGAAGGGTAAGAAAACATTACCACCACACTACAAGTAACTGTAATACAAGGCAAAACAAGTGATATATATGTTCTGAGAAAGGAGACATCACATTCAATTGAGAAAATCAAGGAAGGATTAGTGGAGAAAATGGACTTTGAGTTAAATCTGGAGAAATGATGAGAATTTCCATGGGCAGAGTTGCATTCTAGGAAAGGTTTGAAATTTAAAAAGAATGATGTAGGTTTGATAAAAAAAATGATTGGTATATTTTGTCTGAATTGTACTTATAAAAATATGTTGGAATTTTATATTAGAGAAGCTTGAATATTCGCTTTAAGAACTAGGATGCTATTCTGTGGCACAGGGGAGGTATGGGAATAAAATGATTTAAGTGTGTTATAGAAATACAATCCTGTCAGTGATGTGAAGTTTGAATTAGAGGTAGGAAGACCAATAAGGAGGTTATTCTAATACTCAGGTTAAAGGTAGAGAGAATCTAAACTCAGAGGATGCTTTTCTGAATACAAAGAGTAAAAATTTCCTTTACTTCTGTCTCACCATTGCTGTCCGGTTCTGGATTTCACATGGAAGGCAGGCAGAATTTCTTGGAAGTCTCACTGCACAGCTGAGAGTAGAGCAGCCTTGCTAATTTCACTAAGTGAACTAAGTAATGCTCTCCCCTGGGGAGAGCAGAGGGGCCAGCCATGTGGGTGGCAAGACTGATGTCTATGCATCTGATCATTTCTTTTTGCTCCACTTTGCTCAATGGTCCTTGTAAAGGTGTGTGGCCCAGTATAGCTTGGAAGTTGTGATGTTGCATCAGCAAATCTGCATAGTGGGGAAGTATTAAAGCTCTTCTTTCCCATATTCTCTGCCTGACATAAAACATGCAAACACAAAGAGAGTCCTGAGAGAACTGAGCTTATGACATATGTACAAAGTAAGGACAAAAATGGCTCATAAAGATCTGTTTATATGAAAACTAGAGCAGATCTTGCATCTTCAGAAGAAATGTCAATGATCAAAACTCTGGGATAAGTTTTAAAATGTGATCTTGATTCACCATTAAAATAATGAGTAGACTTCCAAGCTGATAGCCTTTTGTACACATTTTTACATCTTTTGGGACATGTTGGTACCAAGATCTAATCTCATTGTGAATGTTTATGTCTGATATATTGTCATTTTTAGGAGCAAAATAAATATAACAAATGTGAAAGAAATGTCCTTTCAATTTTGTCCCTCTCTTATTTTCTCTTTTTCCCCCTCCCTTTCTCTCTTTCCTTCCCTCTGACTTTCTCTCTCAATCTAGGCCCAACAAGGGTCCCCATAGATATAGTATAATGCTGTATTGTTTGGTTAGGGATTTAATTTCACTCCATCACAAGCTACCATCACAGCCCTGTCATTGCAATTTGTCACACTTTTTTGTGTGCTATATCTTACTGAAGTCTCATCTCCTCCTCAGACCATTGCATAATCTCCTACTCTGAGACAAAGCTCTCCAATATAATGAAAGAGGTGAAATTGGCAAAGGGAAAGTCAATGGACACAGTTATCATTCTCTAGGTCTCACTCCCATTGACTCCTCAGGTTTAGTCACAGCAACCAAAGAGGCAGAGGAGCATGCTGTGTAAGGGGGGAAAAACCCCACAACAAAGTTTATTGAGACCAAAGGAACCACTGGTGGCTGCTGGGAGATGTAATCCAATGCTGTCCTAAGCAGACCACCATATAGAGAAATGCTAAAGGATGCCCCTTCAGCCCAGCAGGGTGTGGGCAGGGAAGAAAAGGGAGGCGAGCTACCATCCACAAGACACTTGGTATAAATAACAGGAGGAAGGCAACTTTAATATAGAAAATTGGTTCTAAATTCAACTGAGACCAAATCTTTGAGAAATCCAGACAAGCATTTTTTTTTAAAGATTCTAATACTGTTCTTGCTTCAGCTATTATCTTCTCATACTGTTTGCTAATTCAGGATAAACTTGGACAAATTACAATAATCATTCTCTTCAAAAAATTAAAAAAACCTTATAGAATCTCAAGATCCAATTTTTAAAGTAAAGAATTTAGGATAAAATTGGGTTTATCGTTAAGAAATTAGATAAATTTATGTTATTACTACTGTTACTGAGACCCATTTCTTTTTTTTTTAAATTTACCCCTTCCATTTATCCATTCATCACTCCTACTTCCACAATCGTTCTCAGTAACACTCTTTCTCTCTCTCTCTCTCTCTCTCTCTCTCTCTCTCTCTCTCTCTCTCT
>JAJPUD010002351.1:304984-329245 GCA_023553655.1 Myrmecobius fasciatus
TCTCTCTCTCTCTCTCTCTCTCTCTCTCTCTCTCTCTCTCTCTCTCTCTGTCTCTTTCTGTCTCTGTGTCTCTCTGTCTCTGTCTTTCTCTCTCAAAGGTTTTTTTCTTTTCTCTCTACTTTCATTGTTCCAGATGTTGCCCATGTTTTTTCCCCTAAAGGGGTTTCACGGTCAAACAATTTCTTACTTGTGAGAGTGGCCTTTCCCACAGCCAAAGGCTAAAGTCAATTGTACCAAAAGCTTAACTTTCTGCCAATATGGTAAAGACAAGCCATTCCACCAGCATCACAGATGATAACCTTGTTTTCTTAATGCTCATGTGAACAAAGATATTAATTGTGAGGTTGAAGATGTCTTGTTTTCCTGCTTTACCTGTGAGTCTTTTGGATGTTGAAATGATGAAGTCAGAATTAATTTTCCTTACTAAATTTTTTTTCATCTATATAATCTAATAACTTCGCTCAATAAATATGAATTAAAATGAATGGAAAATAATTTCCTAATAATTCCTAGAAAAGAGAGGGATAATATGATGAAATGGTCCTTATGCAGAAGAATATAACATTGTGTATGTATTTTAAATTTTGCAATAATGGTAATAAAAAGGAAATATATATCTATATACATATATATGTATATATATATATATATATATATATAAAATCTTCCTAATATATAATGTTTCCAGTCTTTTTTGTATCACCTGTTTTCATATATTCTAAACTAACCAAACTGCACTGCTAGCAGATAAGTGGCTCTTTTCCTAAAAACATTGAGCATTAAGTTGTGAAGACCTGAGTTCAAATATGGCCTCTGGCATTTACTAACTGTATTGCCTTGGGCAATCCATTAACCCCTGTCTGAATCAGTTTCCTGTACTGCAAAAATGGAAATAATAATAGCACCTACCTCATAGAGGGGTTATAAGGATTAAGTGAGATAATTTTTGTACTGTGTTTAACATAGTGCTTGGAACATAGTTGGTGCTTAATAAATACTTCCCTTCTTCCCAACAAAATACTCTATTTCTCACTTCCATAACTTCAGATACTTAGTCTTCCATATCTGGAATGATCTCCTTCCTCATCTCAGCATCTTGAAATCCCTGCTGTCATTAAGACATAGCCCCATACCTATGCAAGGCCTTTCTTGATAGCTTGAATTGCTTATGTTCTCTTTTGAAATTATTTTGCATTAAAATGTTTGTGGCAGCCCTTTTTGTAGTGGCAAGAAACTGGAAATTGAAAAGATGCCCATCAATTGGAGAATGGCTGAATAAATTACGGTATATGAATGTTATGGAATATTATTGTTCTGTAAGAAATGACCAACAGGAGGATTTCAGAGAGGATTGGAGAGACTTGCATGAACTGATGCTGAGTGAAATCAGCAGAACCAGGAGAACATTATACACAGCAACAAGACTATACGATGATCAATTTTGATGGACATGGTTCTCTTCAACAATGATGTGATTCAAACCAGTTGTTCTGCGATGAAGATAGTCATATACATCCAGAGAGAGGCCTGTGGGAACTGAGGGTGAACCACAACACAGCATTTTAACGCTTTCTGTGAATATTTCCATGCATTCTGTTTTCCTTCTTAGGTTGTTTTTTTTCTTCTTCTCTTTCTAGATCTGATGTTTCTTGTGCAGTAAGATAACTGTATAGATATGTATACATGTATTGTACTTGTCATATAATTTATCCTATTTAGCATGTATTAGATTACCTGTCATCTAGGGGTGGGGGGAGGGGGGAGGGAAAGGAAAAGCTTGGGAAAAAAAAGTTTTTTTGCAAAGGTCAATGTTGAAAAGTCACTCATATGTTTTGCAAATAAAAAGCTTTATTAAAAAAAAAAGAAATTATTTTGCATTATTTTGTCTGTGCTTTGTATTTACTTATTTGTGTATATTTTATGTCATTTCACCTTTCTTTAGCCCTAGTAGAATTTGTTTCCTCCTTGTTGTTGTATCCTCAGAGACTGTTGAATAGTAGGTACTTAATCTTTGGGTTAAATTTAATTGACCAAGGGACAAGGGTCTAAATGGGACTGAGGACTCTGGGTTCATCTTATCTTAATCACCAAGTGAGACCAATGTCATAAGGATATCAAGTTGATATATATCCAGGGATAGAGAGCAGATTTTGCAAGGGAGAGGCTATGTGATAGGGGGTCTGAGTTTCAAGCTATATGGGAAAAATTGAAGTCTGGATCACAGAACACAAGGCCTCAGCACTGTAGGTAAATGACATAAGGAAGGCTAGTTAGCAGAGATGTGGAGGGAGTAAGAGAAAATTGGTAGGTAGGAATTCTGTAGAACATACCCATTACCCCCACCATTCTTGTATTATTTATAGAAATAGAGAAAAATAAGACTTTAATTGCTGGTATATGAGACTAGTCTTTGTGATACTATCTGTACAGAGATAGTGTTAAAAAAGGAAGAGGAAAATCAGGTAGAAATTATAAGAACAGACTTTCTTTTTCCTCCCAACACAGTATTCTTTCCATTTTATTATCCCTAGTTCCTGTTAACAGAATAGCGGGCACCATTCCAAAGTCTGGACATATTGTCTGCCTTTGATGCCATGTGACTTGTAGTCTAGAGGGAGACCCACAGCTAGCTTCTCCCAAGCTCCTAAGCCATAACTTCTCACTTCTCTTGTCTGAGTGGAGATCCATCTAAGTCTATTATTTGTTATTCTCTACTGGGTTGCAACTTTCTAGTATTTTTTTTTCCTGAGTTGGCTACTACTAAATCTCCTTACCCATAAGATTACTTTCCTTTCTACATGTTTCTTCTTCCCACTCCAAATCCCTCTTTAGAAAAGTGAGACAGTATTAAGTATTACATAGAGGATATATAGCAAAACAGGTACAAAGAAAGAGGAAAAGAAGAAGCAGAGGCTGGAGGGGATATGAAAATCTCTGATAAGAGGATGAACCTTTTTTTCTCCTTTTCTGTAAACTGAAGCTTTTGGACCAGATGATTGCCCTTTTAGGTGTGAATCCATAGCTAAAAGCAACAACCAATGAGGTGATTGAGAGGCTACATAGACAGGAAAGGTAATAACTCTCAAGTTGAAAAGTTAATTAGAATTTCACCTTGGTCTTCAGTAGGATACAGTGGTCTATTCTGCTTAGATCCTTTCCTACTGACTAAGGTTCTTCTGCCTGACCATTATTGCCTTATTTTTGGATTTGCAGGGACAGGCTATTGAATTTCAGATCTTGAAATCTGTTTCCTGGTTTCTCAATTATGGGAATGGAATTGTCAGACATGGACAAGTATCTTTAGGTCTTTCACAGGATTCTTCATCTAGACTTCTGGCTGGACAATCTGGATACCATAGTGTTGCTCATCTCTGACTCTTCATAAGAAAGGGTCTGACTTATCTGGATTTAAAGTCATCTAGGGCCTTACCTCCTATTTCATCCTTTATGGGGAGATCATGATGTTCTTTTATGTGGAGATCATGATGCTCCAGTAATCTGGAAGTTGCTCTCCACATTTTTTTCTTTCCTACATTCCTCTTTACTCATAATTCTCCAGTCTTCTTTCTCCACCATTTCCAACAGATTTTTTTTAACCTGTAAAATGCCTTTACCATGCTCCAACAATTATCTAACCCTGAAGAATTCCACTGCCCCTCTGGCTGCTTCCTCTTATTGGCCAGTTCTTTCTAGAATATGTATTTTAAGGAAGGGCCCAGATCAGTCAAGTTTATTTCTTCATTCTTCTCCAGATCCACCTCCTGACTCTCCAGACTTCTTACTATGCTATTCAATTATCTGCTCCTTCTTTCTCCTTTTTAGCTTCCTTTTGTGCATTGTATCTGCCATTAGAGTTTATTTCATGTTTTTTTTTTCTACCTCTACTCCCAGCATTTAGGACAGTGCCAGACACATTGCAATTGTTTAATAAGTTCTTATTGACTTGAATTGACTTCAATTCAATATAAGGAGTATAAGAACTAGGCCATTAGGACAAAAGCAAGTGACATAATACAGGAAACATCTGGTGATTGGCTGAGAGTTTATCATGATTTTAGGGTCTATATATAAAAGATAAGTCATCCAATAATTGAGCTGCTTAGAATTAGACCTTTGTTGAGGATACCTCTATAAAAGAAGTAATGAAGGAAGAAAGAAAAGGGGAGAACTAAAAAGGGGGAAAGGAACAGGAATAGGAGCAGGAGAAGATGGTTGAAAATGAAGATGCTGTAATGAGTATGAAACCTTTTTTTCTCCTTATTTATAGAATAAAGAGCTTGGATTAGACAATTTTTCTAGCAGCTTTAAATCCTAGAATCTCAGAATCATCTTCATTTACTTGTCAGTGTTTACATGGTATCTCTTGCCATGAACCTACTTCCTTCTTTCTTTCTCACATGGAAATCCTGCCCATTGTTCAAATCTTCAGTTAAGCACCTTGATCTCTATATAAAGCACTTCCTACTTAACTCAGGCCAGTTTGATCTGGCCTTTCTTTTGCCTTTAATAACTGATATTAAGCAATGTGGAATTATCATTTATATACAAACATATGACTTAATTATATCATATTTTAGCTTTTAAGGAATAACAATATAATTTACATAGGCTTTAAGGTCTTCATATCTAGGTTTTCTGGGTGCCAGTCTTTTGCTGTATCCACAATGCTTCACTGCAGTAACATTCATGAGAACAGAAAGTTGTCTTTTAATTTTCTATGCATTTCTAGAATGCCTAGAATATTTCTCAAACTTTATTGATAATGAGATTGACATGAATATTATAGACTTTAGTATTCCCCTCAGCATGCTGTGTATTCCCTCCATGCATGCCAACTGCAAGACAAACTTCTTCATATCCTTTATGTCTTCAGGAAGGAAATATTCTGAAAGCCTTCTTCAAAGGTCACTGGTTTCTAATATCTTAGAGAAAAGGAGCCATCATTTAAATGTAAAAAAATTTCCAAAATCCTAGGATAATAATATTTTGAATGATTTCTATGTATGAATTGAGAAAATACAGAATAACACAAGAATGATGCATACTGCACATATGAAGATGAGCTCTTCTTGTGCTTATTATTAAAGCTAGCAATGTTTATTACTCATGTTTTGGGACACTGTTCTAGGATTTTTATAGTTAAAATTACACCAGTGTAGAACTCTTGCCCTCTACCAGCAGATAGTCCATTATTTTCTGTATATGACACACAGCTATTTTAATAATTACCATCTTTATAGTATAATAACAATTTTATATAGTCATTTAAGGTTTGGATACAAAACTCATGATCTGATCTATGATTCATATAACACACAAAATTTGCTTTATATTTGTTTCATTATCTTCATCTTCAACCACCTTCTGCTAGTCTTCTTGCTCCTATTTCTATTCCTTTATTCCTTTTTTTGCTTCCCTTTTCTTTCTTCCTTTTTCCCTTCTTCTCTAGAGGTATTCTCAACAAGGATCTAATTCTAAGCAGCTCATTTATTGAATGACTTGTCTTTAATATATAGCCCCCCAAATCATGAATAACTCTCAACCAATCACAAGATGTTTCTTATGTGATATCATTTGCTTTTCTCCAATGGTCCAGCTCTTACACTTCTAACCAAATATATGCAAATTTATATAATGGTCCTAAGACCATTCAAAACCTGGTTATGAATAATCTGGAGTATCTTACAATTAAAGTGTCACTGTTCTAAAGAAAGTTTCCCTTCGGGCCATAATTATTTCATTGAAATTTATTTTTTAACTCTCCTATTCCAGGCACATAGTACACCAGAAAGAAATTATGAATATATAATGATAGGAATATATAAATTATAAATCATGACCACAAAGCTAGTATTTATATATCCATTTAAAGTCCACAAAAGTCCATAAAACTTTGCTTTTTTAAAATCTGATCAAAAGAGTACAAGTGAAAATGTGATTTAATTTTCTCCATGTTTACTAGGACTCAACAATATAATCTTCATAGCAATAGATGAAATGTGTGTGAGTGTGTGTGTGTGTGTGTGTGTGTGTGTGTGTGTGTGTATATATATACATATATATATATATATATATATATATATATATATATATATATATATATATATAGAGAGAGAGAGAGAGAGAGAGAGAGAGAGAGAGAGAGAGAGAGAGAGAGAGTTCATTATGGAGAATGCCGGTCTCCATGTGCTCTCATCAGGCTTCATACTGTGAGCTGGACTGCTGCATAGGATCATACCACCAGCTGATAGTATGAGTACGGTGCTTCTAATCCATGGAAATTTAGAAAATTCCATTTAAATGTTTATTAGGGTCAGAGATTTTGGCTTATTCTGTATGTATCCCTTGTTCTCTGATTGTATCCTAACATAGAGCATAATAATATTATCTTATATCTCAAAGATATTATATAAAGTTATTCAAAAGTTCAAGGCTATATAAACATTGAGTCTTATTGGGGTTTCTCAAAAAATGTATATACATATATTTGATATAAATGTAGCTATTCAATATATATGATAATGATAACCATCAGTGAAACTATATTTCCAAAACATGATATCTGTTTCAGACATTATATAAACTTATTTTTTATTACATTTCTGAATTTTTGGGTGTTACAAAGTTTTGCTATTCCAATGACATCATTCTTTCAATAGTAATAAATGTAGTTGAGAGGAGGAGGAAGAGAAGAGGAGGAAGAAAGAAGAGAGAAAAAGAGGGAGGGAGAGGAAAAGAGGGAGTAAGATCATTTTTTTAAAAAAATAAAGTGGTTCAAAGAGTAAATGTAATTTTGTAATTATATGGTGGATTTTCTTTTTATGATCTTGTAGGAAGGAAAATGGCCCATATAATAAACTTATGACTTCATCACTTAAAATATGCTTTCAAGTTTTATTATGGTACAAACTTCGTATCTGAGGAAACCCAAAGAAGACATACCATCATATCCCCAGTGGACATATCCATGAATAGTAGATATACTTATTCTTCCAGTGAAACAGACTAATACACTTGCCTTGAGAAGTACCATAAAATCTCAGAGACTTAAATTTTTCTCATGACACAACGGAGACATATTATGCTTACTTTAGGGAACCTAGATTATCAGTTTGGCTGGAACTATCTAGGTTGAGACTGGTAACAACTACAAAAACATCTGATACTGATGAGACCTTTTGATGATTAGATGTCAGGATGAAATGGAAAGAAAGGTTAATGTAATGCCAATAAAATCATAATTCTTCGAAATTACTATTGTCATTGAACAAAGGAGACATTTAAGGTCATCTTTTCTTAAAAAGGAAGATCTAGGAAGCTTAACTTATTTAATGAGGAGCAAAGGAAGTCTCAGTTGCCATCAAAAATTGGCAAAGGGAATCAGAAAAAAAGGTAACTAAAATATTTATTGTCTTACTAAGTTTTTTAAATTGATAACACTTTAGCAACAAAGTTTTGGGTTAAAAGAAGAGAAAGGATGAATTTGGATTGATTTCTAATTCTATATTTGTCTGGTTTCACACTAAGTTAATCTTTTTCTATTTTCAATGTTGGGTGAGTTGTCAATTTCACTGTGCTCTCTGGGCCAATTTGAGGCCTCTTGGTCCAATAGTTGGTGTAATATTTCTTCAGGCAAATCTCTGGGTGGTCTTGTCTCGTGCAGAGTGAAAGGCAGATAGCAGGAGTCTTTCCAGATTTCTATTCCAAGCATCAGTCTTCAAAAAGAGAATGACCCACCTGGGAAGACACTACTTTTCTGAGAGACTGGGGGAAGGGAGAAGAGAGCCAGCCAAGCCTAGATATTATTCTGTAACTTCTGCACTGATGATCAAGTCTTTTAGTGAGCATTAGAGAAGAAATTTCTTTGCATTGTAATTCTCTTATTATTACATTTCTTATATAAGATATATTCAAGTTAGAGGAAAAATAATTGTTCAAAATATAAATCTTTTGAAGACATAAAATCCTCAATCTTTCTTTTAATTTTAAAATAAAATTTTTCCCATTTCTTCTAATATTGAAGTCCTGTTTAAACCATAAAGATATGACAAACTGATTTCATGAAAATTGTAGTCAAGAAAAAGATTTAAGGAAACAAAAACAAGCAAACAAACTTTGTTGGTATTCCCAGTAAATAAAAGTGAACCCACAATGCCTCATATTGTGAAGTCTAAGATGAGTCCATATAGCAATATGGCTATTCATGATAGTCTCTGCCATTCTCCTAGATTAAATCCTTAGTATAAGAAAGGAAAAAAGAAATGGGACAAGAATGAGTACATTGGCAGAATGAATTTAGATATAGTTCTCTTATAATTTTTTTCTAATGACTAACTATGGTAGTTGCAAATTAATTGCAAGTCAATTTTATGTCAAAAGTCCTTATGGCAAAAAAATTGAGATAAATTGGTTATGATGATAAAACTGAGCTATGAGGAGGGTATTATAGCAGTGTTTCAGTCTCCAAAGTAAATTCTCAGGTTGTTTGAATTTTATCATTCACAGTTCTTTGGAAGTGACTTCCATATTCTTTGAAGGTAGCTTGAGTTGCAAATATTCTCTAAAAATAGATTGTTTTATATAAACATTCTCTCTGGTGGCAGTAAAGGGTGGCAAATTTGTAGATGCTGAATGCTCTTGAGAGTCTCTTGAATAATACTTCTTTCCATCTCTCCACAGACTGTATTGGCTGTACCTGAGGAGACTAAGTTGGTCTGCTCAATGTTAATGCTGTGACATGGTACTTTTGAGATGGAAATGAAACTTTAAAAAGTATCTAAAAGGGAGCATAGAGAAACACCTTTCAAATTTGAGCGGAAGAAAAAAAACATGTAAATTTAGAGAATACAACATTTGATCAGAGAAAGTCTTTTGAAATTCAAAGTATTGGGCAAAAATGATTTCTCAGCATAATCAGAGGTAAATATACTCTTCTAAATAGCCACTAAAAATTCAAAGAAATTAATTCTCTACTACTCATTAGAGTAAAGATATATCTTTTTAATGAGTATCACAGAAAAAAATTTCTTTGAATTGTGGTTCTCTTATTATTACATTGCTGACACAAGATACATTGAATTTAGAGGAAAGGATGGATATACCTTGATATATCATGGATATACCACGAGAACTTGCAAAGGTTTGTGATAAAGGACCATGTTCATATAAGGAGTATTGTTTCTTGAAATATAAATTAAAGTTCTGTGCAAATGTGACATGATACCACTTAGCTTGTCAGAAGATTTTTACATATCTAGAAAGCTGAGGAAGGAAAATGAATGCAGCTAGGTGAAGAGCCAAGCAATGATGTGTTTTTACACTTCAGAGGAGTGTAAAAATGACAGAATCTGTAGGTTAATCTCTCTGATAGGCCATATGACCTGAAGAATAATGGAGACAGGTTGTAGTGAGGAAAGAGAGATGGGGGAAAAATCTTAAGTGTAAAGGAGATGGTCGTATATCTTGTAAATAAAAGTATAGATTCATAAGTCTAAAATATCTTTAAAGAAAAATATCTAGATCAGTATAGTTTTTAGAAAACAATATGCACTTAAAAGTGACCTTAGACTCATGAAGTTTATGATTTCAGTATTTTAAAACTGTATTCTAACTTTATAGTTAGGTGTTGAGACTGATGTTTGAAACTTTGTGGTTCTAATTAAGGTTGCTACTGAATAACAGTATCCTTAAGCTCTTTTTTATTACCAATGTCTTTAATTTTAAACCAAAACCAAACCAAATTAAACCAAACCAAACAAGCAAAAATTGGACATAAGTTTGTTTATAGAACAGCATTTGCCATAGTAGGGAAAGGATTTTCCCAGAATGCCTTATGCCCAGAGCACAAGTATTCAAATTGAGACAACTATAGTTAAGATCCTGCAGGATATTTGACCCAGCAGTGTTTCTACTGGGTCTATATCCCAAAGAGATTTTAAAGGAGGAAAAGGGCCCCACATGTGCAAAAATGTTTGTGGCAGCCCTTTTTGTAGTGGCAAGAAACTGGAAATTGAAAGGATGCCCATCAATTGGAGAATGGCTGAATAAATTATGGTATATGAATGTTATGGAATATTATTGTTCTGTAAGAAACGACCAACAGGAGGATTTCAGAGAGGCCTGGAGAGACTTGCATGAACTGACGCTGAGTGAAATCAGCAGAACCAGGAGAACATTATACACAGCAACAAGACTATACGATGATCAATTCTGATGGACATGGTTCTCTTCAACAATGATGTGATCCAAACCAGTTGTGCTGTGATGAAGATAGTCATATACATCCAGAGAGAGGCCTGTGGGAACTGAGTGTGAACCATAACACAGCATTTTAACGCTTTCTATGAATATATCCATGCATTTTGTTTTCCTTCTTAGGTTGTTTTTTTTCTTCTTCTCTTTCTAGATCTGATGTTTCTTGTGCAGTAAGATAACTGTATAGATATGTATACATGTATTGTATTTGTCATATAATTTATCCTATTTAGCATGTATTAGATTACCTGTCATCTAGGGGTGAGGGGTGGGGGGAAGGAGGGGAAAAGCTTGGGAAAAAAAGTTTTTGCAAAGGTCAATGTAGAAAAATCACTCATATGTTTTGTAAATAAAAAGCTTTATTAAAAGAAAAAAAAAGATCCTGCAGGATGAAGGAGTAATGGAGGTCTCTGTTGGGATTCATGATCAAGGAGAGAGAGCTGAGTAGGGGTAGCATAGAGATGACTGCAACTAATGAGTAGTGCTTTAAGCAAGCCAACACAGGAGCTTCATGGAAACTGGGAGTGGTTGCAGAGTTAAATAGCTGACAGAAGATATTGGCAAGACTATTTTTCAGACAGGGAAGCCAAGTTTGTCTGCACTGAAAGCTCCAACTCTCTCATTTCTGATTGCAGAAAGAAAACGTACATTTTATTTGTGATTCCTCTGGAGGAGCTAATATCTTAGGCTATTGGGGTCTGGAGGGAAGGGGAGAAAAACCATACTTATTTAGGAAAATGGTGGAAATTTTGTTCTTGCTCAATTATTTCTTTCTCATTGAAATGTTTTAATATTTCATTGCTATTTCTTGAATGTTTTATTATTTCACTGCTATTCCTTGACTATGTCTTCTAGTTTGGTGAGCAACTGATACTTATATTTGAGTTAACTTCAGAAGTTTCTGGTTTTCAAAGTAGGTAGGAGTAAAAAGCCAACCAGATAAACACATTATATGGAAGTATATTGAAACAAATGTATGAAAAATTTATATAATTTAACTAGTTTTCATGAAGGTCTAAAAGACACTCAGGCGGCACTTATATGGGAATAATATATTAATTAATACTTCTATTCCTAATTGCTAGAAACAAGCCCGATGGGTTAAAGGAACTGCAATGAACTATGATTATATAGACTTCTCTTGTTGACATGATTCGAATGAACTATATTCTGAATTGGTGTGTGTTTGTGTGTGTGTGTGTGTGTGTGTGTGTGTGTGTGCATGTGTATGCAACAACCAGAATTTACAGAAGTTCTCACGATTCACTGGAATCTGGAAGCACTGTGTTCAAATTCAGTCTCAGATAGTTATTAGTTGTACGACCCTGGACAAGACAGTTAATCAAAATCTGTCTTGGTTTCAACTGTAACAATATCTTCCAGAGTTGGTGTGAAGTTCAAATGGGGTATTTGTAAAGTACTTAGCACATAGCAGGTACATGATAAATATTCATTCCCTTTCCTTTCCCTCCCTTTCCCACTCTTCCTACCTACCACTGGAACATAGAAGCCACTCTTTACACACTGAATATATACAACAGTGAATGTGGTGTCTCAAAAATTCAGTTTTAAGCTGACATAGACGATAGGTTTCTCAAAAGTTTTAGTACAATTTTTAAGTTTTAATAGCTTAAAATCTTAATGTAGCTTGAGATTTTTGGGACATAGTATATGGAGAAGTTTGCGGAGGGGGAAGAGTTCTTTTGTCCCTAGTACCTGATGCATAGTAGGAATTAAGTAGATAATCATTAAATTAGAGTATTTTGCACAATTTAAAACACTATTTAAATGTCAATGATGACCATAATGAAGTATATACATATTTTTCTATTTCAAGTAAGTTTTTCATGGACTATAGAGTATTATTTAAACATTATAGTCACCTATAAAAATTTTTAATGAATTTTGAACTATATACATGTGACAATATTCAGGATTGGATTTCTACATTAAATATTTGAGAGATAGCTTGAACTTTTCCAAGGAAGGAATTTGGAGAATCAGTTTGGTTCTACCATGAAGAAATGGCAATATTGGGAAATATGATAATATATAAAAATGTAAGTTATAATAGTAGAATATTGGATTTTCAAATTTAGAATTCAGGCAACATTTGTATGTGGGTGGAATGGTGCAATATGGTACATGATATATAAATTACAAATATACAAGCAATTAATTAGGATTTTTGTGAAACACATTGGAAGAAGCCCTAAACTTGGAACTAGAAGCAACTTCAAGTATTTTCTCTTCTGTTTATTAGCCTTGGGATCAACTATAAAAGATTATTTAAATGTAAATCATTTTCATCAAGGTCCAGAAAAAGACTAATTTAAAAGAGCAGATATTAATAAACTATCAAAAAGAGGCATAAAAAGAATGTAGATTCAGGATACAACTTTATACAAATTGACTTGATGATTTCTAGAAGTGCTTAGAAGTAAAAAAAAAGAGTTGGTCCAATTAATTCAGCCTAATATCTGAAAGTAAGCATGGCCTACTGAAGAGAAGGACCTGTCTTTGAGTCAGCACATTGGCTTCAAGGTTTGTCTCTGATACATACAACTTTATGATGAAGGTGATGTTATTTAACTTCTTAGTTCCCTGGCCAACTTTTTAAAACCATACACTAAAATAAATATTGATGAAGGGAGCTTTAACAATGGGAATTTTCTATACTGATCACAGATGCAGACAAAAAGACAACTAAATTGATCAACTGATCACATAAGTTGGTGTTATTTTTATTTGTTTATTTTTAGTTGATTGAACTAGGTATTTAGTTAATTAAGTTAAAATACTTCAATTAGTTATAGAATAGAATAGGCATAAGGGAGTAGGAACCCTACATAAGGAAAAAGGGCCCTGATGACAGTTCCAGGGTTAAGAAAAGTGCTTATGTCTCTCATTCCACATAGATATAAATGGTACATTTTGGGGATTAAAGTGGAAAAAAATTCTATTAAAATATTTTAGCTCAAGTAAACTGGCCATGATAGTAAGTTTAAAAAACCATGCCAGATTTATGGCAAATAAAAAACCATTTCATTTCTACTTGAAGTTAGTATAAAGTCATTATTAGATTTGAATAAGTTATTTTTTCCATTAATTTCCACAAATTTGAGACCCTAAAATTAATTTGTATTTTAAGGAGCAAGTCCTAGGAGTCTTGGAATCAAGTGAGATGCTACTTCTATTGAAGTGTCCCAATGATAATATTGAGAAACATGAGTGGAATAATAGATAAGAAATCTTCCTTTTTATATCCTCAGGACATTTATTTCTTGGATTTTGTAGAAATAGTCTATTATCAAAGCTCCAAGTTTAGCCAATTACCTTCTTAACTAAAACTACTTATTTACCATACTAGTGGGAAGTTTTCAGGTTGGAAACTCAGTCTATGCATAGAAAATCTCAAGCCCTATGCCATTTCACTTTTGATACTACACAGCAAAGTTGTTATGTTTGTGTGTGTGTGTGTGTATGTGTATACATGTGTGTATGTGTATTAGGAAGGGAGGAGGAAATAAAGAGTGGGAAACAGGGCAGCCTTCTGGTCCTTTAACAAATAGTTCAAGGGAGTGATATGTAACCAGGAAGGCATATATGGGTTTTCCAACAACCATGATGATTGAACTGAGAATTTTCCCTGGAACACCCACTGCTGGGAGATATGTGCATCTGCATAAAGTCTACTCCATTAGAGACCAAACAGAACAGTCAGCCTCTCCCACGGTCTGAAGTGAACACTTTTCTTTTGTGTGACCCACTCTTTTCTAAACTTGAAATCCAATTGGCCAACAATTAAAGCCAATTAGCACGTGAGGAAAATAAACCAAAGACTCCACTCCTATGTATTTCATGGCTATTAGAAAGGCTAGTTAGCTCAAGGCATTAGCATAGCTCTCTCTGAGTCTAGGCACACAACAGAGACTAGTTGGCTTAAAGTATTAGAAGAAGGGGATGGCGGCTTGGCTGAGCAGCAGTGTTATTCTGAGCTAACAGCTGCCAAACATTCTTGACAGGAGATGAGGCAGATGTCCAAGGACAATCAAAGAGAGAAAAAAGTAGAAGCCAACGTTTGCCTATCTCATATTCTCTACTTGATCCTTTGCCTCAAAGACAACGCACAGCTGTTGTACTTCAAGGTCTATCTGGCTGATCCTAACTCCCACAACCCCTCTCTTGTTATTTCTCTTGCCCCTTGGGGTTTTAGCATCCTATCAGTCCCCACTGACTCCTTACAGGTCACTTAATTGTAAAGAGTGCATTTTATTTAGGACCTTTTTTTCCTTGAAGAAACAATGTTTTGGTCAAAATTCCATAGCATGATAATAATAAGGCATTGTGCTGAGAGATGCTCCAGGTCAAACCACAGGCCAGT
The DNA here is from genome assembly GCA_023553655.1 of Myrmecobius fasciatus. Taxonomy (NCBI): domain Eukaryota; kingdom Metazoa; phylum Chordata; class Mammalia; order Dasyuromorphia; family Myrmecobiidae; genus Myrmecobius; species Myrmecobius fasciatus. Next base: position 319,623 of record JAJPUD010002351.1, read on the forward strand.
TTATCAGGAGACATTACATTGTTCCTGAGCTAGTAAGTTCTTAGAAGTAAGCAATAATCACAATGTCAAATAAAAACCCAAGAAAAAAAATTACCATTGAAGTCAAAATGTAGCAGATTTACTACTTAAGCTAAAGACATTGCCCTTTATTTAAACTGCTGTTTAGAATGGTAGGGTGACCTGAATTTCTTCTGCTCAAAGTCTTTGCTTGAAATAGGCATTTATTCCCTCCCAATCAATGAGTGTAATTCCCAGGAATGGCTTTTAATCCAAACATTCTATGTCATGTAGTAGACAATAAGATAGTTAAATGAAATCTTCTAGTTCTATGCAGCATGCATGCCAAGGATAGGTAACTTCTTTTACTTCTAAGTAATGTTGCTAAATGCATTAAATAGCATAATTAAGTTCTCTGACACAATTGTCCAGTAAAATCTGCAAAATTGATAATAAGCAAAACTCTAGAGTTACTTCTTCCACAGACAATTAACTTTTTAAAAAGATGTTTGGAGGGGAATTTAATTTCATGTCAATATAACAGGGAAAAGGAAGAAGTAAAACTAATACATTAGCTGAAAGACAGGAAGAGGCCTTGATATGTAGGCAAATGATGCCCTTATATTTGATCTACATGTGGAAACAGTCGGATACTATGCTTTTGGCTGATTAATTTTAAAAAATAAAGAAAAGGAGGGAAAAGTGTGGAATCTTTTTTTTAAAGAAGTAATTAGTAGCTTTTTACAAAATATCTATTTAAAAATAACTCAATGTAGAACTAGGGAGCTTTTTGAAAATTACTTCTTTCTCTACCCCCACAACTAATTACAGGGATAACTTTCACACATACTACTATTGCAGGTGCAAATATTTAATTGTGTGTGCAAGCCAGGTGGTTAGTTGGCTGCTTAACTATGTGCTCAATTGTATGCCTACAGTTGCCCCTGCAATTAGCTGGGGGTACAAAAAACAGAGGCCTAGCTGAGGCCCTATTAAAAATGTGGGCTACATATTCCACTGCCTTTTATCTGTAGTAGGGGGAAGGGTGTTGTTGCACATTTTGCATTTTATTTTAGCTGTTTAGGGCTGGGCCCCCAGGGAGTCACTTTCTGCTGGCTAGTTAGCCAACTGCAGCTGGAATTTGGTTGATAAGAATCATACAACACTATTACATGGAGAGTAATAAGGCCATATTCAATTCTCTTCCACAATACATACAGGCCTTAAACCAGGCTCTTTACTAATATCTATGCAGCTTCTTTATTGTAAAAAGACCTTGCTGATATTTTGAGTTTCTTCTTGGTGACACAGAAGCAATTAATTTTGGTTAAAACTTTTGAGACAGGTGGTATCATTTGATATGAGTTTCATAATTCTTTTAACAGCTCTCTTCTTGACCCTTTAAGGATCCAAAAGTTGACAGCAGGTAGGTTTGTCTGGGGAGCTAAGAAGTAACAATGATTTTTTGAGATTTTTTTCAATGCAAAGAAAAGAACCAGAAGGGATCCATAGGAAATGCAATTATGATAAATAGTACAGGCTGAGTGAGGAGATGCCAAAGTTCCAAAGTTGGCTATAGCTGTTAATTGAAAAACAGGCAGTGTTTGGTCTTACACAACTATGAAGGAAAACAGATTTGGGGAATTCCTATAGAGCTGTACAGGATGGGGGCTTGGTAGAGAGTACTACTGGACATACTCAACACATATTCCATTTCCCCACTTCAAAGGCTGATGACTATGTTCACATCTGCTACAAAGTATTATTGGATTTTTAGATAGAACAATAAATCACCCTCCTTTAACTCTTAATGTTTACAGGTTTTAGGGGGCTTAAGTACTTCTATAAAATTCAGCCCCTTCTTCCTTCTAGGCTGCCCTCTCCTTAATCTTAGTTTGCTGAGCTTCAGGGACTGCAGATTTAGAAAGTTGGATTTGATTGTTGATAAGGAAAGCTATTATTTTAAAACTTTGAATTAGATTATTTAGGGTAGTTGATTTTTGATGGAGCTTGTGTGGTGATTTGAGACTCACTATTATAAAGTCATAAGATTTTAGATCTAGAGTTAGCAAGAACCTTTGGTTTTCCCAAACCCCTTTGTTTTATAGATGAGGCCCACTGAGGATAAATAACTTGCCCATAGGGCACAAGGAGTAAGTGACAGGAATAGGAGAGAATTCATGGCTCCTTGACTCTAAAGGTAGTATGTTTTCCACTGTGTTACATTTTACCTGTTCAGATAAAGGATATTTTCCTCAGAAAATACAAGCTCACCTGGGCTTATAGCAATGAGCAGTGTTCTGTTAGAGGAGCAGGCTCCTGACTGGTGAAAAGGAACTTTTAGGCTGAGAACCACTGAGATAATTGTAACATATGATTACCTGCAGTGTTTTGGTTCTGCAGCCATTGTTCAGATAAAGGTCTCTCAAATGGCGGGAACACAGTGGCTAAGTTGGAAAAGGGAAATATAAAATATCAGCAATGTGGAATTTGTGCACTGGCTTGAGTTGTACAGACAGTCAAATAATAGGAGCATGAAGGACCAAAGAGGCCATTGAGTACAAATTCATCTTAGAGATGAGAAAAGTGAGACAAAGAAAAGTTAAATTATTTGCTCAGGAAATCACAGATAAAACATGTTTGGGGCAGGATTTGTATTCAAGTTTTCCTTACTCTGAGCCTAGGCCATTCGTGAGGCATATGGAACCTAGAGTCTGGTCTCCTAGCATGACTGCAGCAGTATGTTTACTTTACCCTTTTGTTTTTCATTTGGATAAAGTTCACTTTGTGTCAGGAAGCTGAGTTCCAATCCTGCTCCAGACATTTCTTGCTTGTGTGACCTGAGCAAATAATTTAATCTTTTTTGCCTCACTTTTCTCCTATGAGTTTAGATTCAATAGTGGATAGTATTTTTTTTATCATAAGTCCTTTGGGGTTGTCTTGTATCATTGTGTTGTTCAGAATAATAAGTGATTCACAATTAATCATTGTACAACATTGCTGTTACTGTGTACAGTGTGGTTCTGCTCATTTTAGTTTGCATCAATTCTAGTAAGTCTACCCAGGTTGAAATGGAAAACTTTTGACAGATATTATTTCCTATCCCCTTTAAAGATCCCAGTTCTAATACTATTGTCCTAGAATGGCTCTTTTACATAAATCTCCAGGGCTTCAGATATTGTCCTGTGTTTTTCCAGAAAATTATTGAAGTATGTCTCTGAAGAGTTTTTCCTCCTTAGATAGTTAAAAAAGAAGACCTGACAGGTAAGGAACTCTTCCCTTTTAGAGTGGGTTCTACATACTGTTTTCTTATTTGGTAGCATAATCTTTTAGACATTTCTATACTATATGAAATTCTGAAGAAGAAACAGAATTTTATCAAGGACAAAACAATGGCATCTATAAAATGTTCTTCTATTGTTGCCTATGTTGTGTGTGGAGAGATGGGGGATAGCCAAGAAGTCTAAGGAGCTTTATCTTAAGAGGTAAGCCTCCTGATCATAATTCTGTTGTCTAAAAGGCAAGATGTCCCTGCTATTGTGGTACAAGTGTTATCTTCCCAATTCTAGCTCTCTATCTCCTTTAAGAGGAGTTTTGAGGTAAGATTATTAAAAAGACTCCACCTAGAGCTAGGTAAGAATTTATAGTCTAAGTCATAGGATGTTAAGCTATAGTTCAAAGGATTAAGCCCTTACACCATAGTTTTCTGATTCCTGCTTTAAGTCAATTTCCTGAGTTTGTCAAGAGGAATTTTAAATTCAAATATCCACAGGGGAAGTGGAGAAAGAAATACACAGAGAGAGGGGAACAAGATTCAAAACAGCATAGCAATTCTTATCAATACTATTAGGTCAGGGAATTGTAGGGAAAGTAGACTTTGGCTTGAGAACAAATTGGCTTGTGGGGTAGTACCTTGACTTTTTTAGGGCAAATGAAAAAGCCATTCAGGGAATTGCAGGTGGAATGTGATTGCATGCCTTAGTGCTTTCTATTCTACTCATGGTGACTTGGTATTCTGCTAGTAGGATAATTAATAGTCTTGATAACATCCTATTTTACAGTGGTCTAATGGAGCTCAGTCAATAAAAATTTAGTAAGAGCGTACTTTCTGCTAGGCCCTGGCTAAGCACTGAGGATGTGCATACAAAAGTGAAATTGAAGCTAAGACACCTCTGACAAGAAGCAGGATGCTCAAATTGTAACTTTTTTCCCTCTCTTTAAGAACTCATATAATTGAGTTCTCAATTCTGCAAATAACAAATCATTACATAAATGCTAGCTATTGCTAATGATATTTATTAAACTATTAATATTAGTTGGCATATATATGTATATATATATATATATAGTTTTTTTAAGATTTTCAAGTGCTCAATAAATATTATCTCATTTTATCCTCATAATTGCCCCCAAAGTAATTATTTTTATCATCCTCATTTCACAGATGAGAAAACTGAATCAGACAAAAGTTAAGTGACTTGTCCAAGTCATAGTAAGTATCTGAAGCTAGATTGGAACTCAGGTTTTCCTGACTTCAGTTTCAATGCTTTATGCATTGAGCCACCCAATGATAATGTTCATGTAATGTTGAGGATAATAATAACCATAAATAACTACACTGTAGTACTTGGATATGAATCCAGATCTTTGACTAGTCAGTCATCTGTAAAATGGAAATAAAAGGATCTGAAGTATGTTTCTTGTTATAAGGTTATTAATGAGAATCTAATGAGACTATGTAAAGCACTTTGCAAACCTAAAAATGCTAAAGAAATGTCACCACCACCACCATTACTACTACTACTACTACTACTACTACTACTAGGTTTCATCAGTCTTAAAGGTACTCAAAAATGGTCCTAGGTCAGAAGAGAATTATCTTTTCTTTGAAATCTTGTTTTTCTTTCTCATATTTAATCACAAAAAATGAAAATTGTATCTGGAATACTTCAGTATTCTTGACTCCATCTTGACTCCAAAAACAAACATAAGCAAATCAGAATATTGTTTTATTTTATTAAATTTTTTTCTGGATGGTGAAAACAAAATTCAGTGGTTTAAGATATCAGAATAGTTTTAGAAAATAGTACAGAAATCTCATTGTAAACTTCTGAATGATTTGATCTCAAAGGCTGTAATCTATATATTATTATGTGATATCAATCATATTTGTCTCCTCTATATACTTTGGTTTTGTCATTTCCTATAATGAGGCCATTCTTGATCATTCCTGTTTCCATGAATTAATAGATAATAGATTTGATTTAGATCTAGAAGAAACTTTACAAGTCACATAGTACAACACCCTCATTTATATATGAAGAAATGAAGGTTTAGAAAAATCACCTAAATTGCCCAACGTCATACAGGAAGTAAATAGCAAAACCAGTATTTAAAACCAGGGCCCATACTTCCAAATCAGTGTTCTTTACTCTGCATTACAGGAGACATGTCTTTATAAATATAGATTATTTCACTTTTGTCTTTGTGTGCACAGCATCCTGTACAACACCCAGGTTAAGAAATGCTTATTAAATGAAGTGAATCAAATCTACTTGAGTATAGCTTAGTGACAGACAATTAAGGATATTTTCTTCAATAAATCAAAACCCTCTAGTGTAAAACAGAAATTCTGGTGGGAAAAAAAGATAATATGGAAAAATCAGTTTAAGCACTGATGAATTCCTTTTCCAAATGTAGGTGTTTCTATGCAGACATAACAAAAGTTGTTATGTTTTCTGAGTCAAACTATTCAAAATAAGTCTTAAAAAATGAAAATTTTTTGGGGGCGGAGCCAAGATGGCGGAGTGAAAAGGTGACTTTCTGCCTCTCCTCCAATCTTCTCTCTAATCAACAATAAAATAAGCCTCTGAACTGATCTTCAAGTGAACGAACTCAGAAATATTTGGGCACGGCTCTCTGAATAACTTCATATCAGGTTAGTCTGACTCGGACAGAGAGATAAATAGACGACCCCTATGCAGGCCGGAAGTGAGGGTGGGACTCAGCTCAGCTCATCCTGGCAGAAATTCCAAACTCCAAACTCCAAATTCCAAACACCTGGAGTTTATCTGAGGCACTCAGGACACTCTGCCCTGATTGGGGGCAGATGTTCTGGCAGACTTGCCTTGTTTAAGGAGTAATTCGGACTTAGTCCTAGCCCCCACCAGCCCAGCACCTTAAGTCAACTCGCCGAAGTGCCCCAGGGCAAAGCATCTTCAGCTGAGGTTTTTTTTTCCCCTACCTTAAAGAGATATCCACGCTGTCTAAAAAAAAAAAATGATGAAGAAGCAAAAGAGAGCTCTCACCATAGACAGCTTTTATCAAGGCAAAGAAACGACCTCAGATCCAGAGGTTTCTTTAGACAAAAATCCAGAAAAAAACAGCAAGGACCATCACTGGTCCCCTTTTCAAAAGGCCTTTCTGGAAGATTGCATAAAGAACCTCAAAAGAGAGCTGGAGGATAAATGGGAAAATAAACTGAAATCAGTGCAAGAAGGATACAGTATCTTGCAAGAAGGATATGATGCCCTGCAAAAGAGATATGAAAAAGACACCAATTTATTAAAAAATAAAATTAGTGAAGTGGAAAAAGAGTGCAATGAACAAATTGGCCAGTTACAAAAGGAGTTTAAAAAGATAACTGAAGAAAACAACACTTTAAAAATAAGAATTGAACAAATGCAAGTGAATAACTCACTAAGACTTGAAGAATCAGTCAAACAAAAACAAAAAAAATGAAAAATTAGAAGAAAATATGAAATATCTCCTAGGAAAAACAGTAACTGACTTAGAAAATAGATCTAGGAGAGACAATCTAAGGATTATTGGACTTCCTGAAAGCCATGATGAAAAAAAGAATCTAAACACTATCTTCCAGGAAATACTGAAATTGAAAGAATTCACCGATCACCTCCTGAAAGAGACCCCAAAATCAAAACCCAAAGAAATATCGTGGCTAAATTTCAGGACTATAGCACCAAGGAACAGATTCTGCTAGCAGCTAGAAAGAAACAATTCAAATACTGAGGATCAATAATTAGAATCACACAGGATCTGTCAGCTTCCACACTGAAGGATCGAAGGGCTTGGAACCAGATATTCCGAAGGGCAAAGGAACTTGGATTACAGCCAAGAATAACCTATCCAGCTAGAATGAGTATTATCCTCCAGGGAAGAAGATGGTCATTCAATGATATAGGTGAATTTCACCTATTTCTAATGAAAAGACCGGATCTGAACAAAAAATTCGACACCCAAACACAGAACTCAAGAGATGCATAAAAAGGTAAAAAGGAAAGAACTCTTGAGAACTTTATTTTTACTAGGGGGATACTCAAAGTTTGGGGGTATAATTAACTAAATATTACTTTGATAATATGAAAAATAGAACTAGAGGGGAAAAGGTTGTCATACTGGGGAAAAGAGGGAAAAAGTGGTAAAATAAGATCTAAAAAAAAAAGGAGGTAAAAACAAGGTAAAATCACTTGAAGAGGCAAAGAAAACCTAATATAATTGAGAGAAAGAGGGGAGGGAGACGAGCACTGTGTAAATCTTACTCTCATCAGGTTGGGCTCTAAAAGTGTATATCAGACATTCGATTTCACATAGAAACTTGTCTGTTGCTAGAGGGAAGTGGGAGGGAAAGGAGGAAAAGTAAGGGACAAACTAATAGAAGGGAAAATAGAAGAATCAGGGCAAAGGAGTAAAAACAGGGGGAGGGGATCTAAAGGGTGGAGTATTGTTTGGGGGAGAGGGTCATCAAAAGCAAAGTTCTGAGGAGGGGGAAAGGGAGAAAGGGAAAAGGAAAGGGGAGTATTGTTTGGGGGAGGAGTCATCAAAAGCAAAGTACTGAGGTGGGGGGAAGGGAGAAAGGGGAAAGGAAAGGGGAAAACATAACTTGGGTAAATAAGATGGCAGGAAATAAAGAATTAGTTATTCTAACTTTGAATGTGAATGGGATGAACTCTCCCATAAAGCGGAAGCAGATATCAGACTGGATTAAAAACCAGAATCCCACAATATGTTGTCTACAAGAAACACATTTAAAACATAGCGACACATATAGGATGAAGGTAAACGGCTGGAGCAAGACCTATTATGCTTCAGGTGAACAAAAAAAAAGCAGGTGTAGCAATCCTTATCTCAGATCAAGTAAAAGCCAAGGTAGATCTAATCAAAAGAGATAAGGAAGGAAACTATATTTTATTAAAAGGGTACCATAGATAATGTAGCAATATCTATACTAAATATATATGCACCAAGTGCAATAGCACACAAATTCGTAGGGGAGAAATTAAGAGAGATGCAAGAAGAAATAGACAGCCAAACGATACTATTGGGGGATCTCAACCTTGCTCTCTCAGAATTAGATAAATCAAACTGCAAAATAAACAAGAAAGAAACTAGGGAGATAAACTAATTGTTAGAAAAGTTAGGTATGATAGATCTATGGAGAAAGTTGAATGGAGACAGTAGAGAGTTTACTTTTTTCTCAGCAGTCCATGGAACCTATACAAAAATTGACCATGTATTTGGGCATAAAAACCTTAAAATCAAATGCAGAAAGGCAGAAATAGTAAATGCATCCTTTTCAGATCATGATGCAATAAAAATCACGTGCAATATAAGGCCAGGAGAAAATAAACCAAAAGGTAATTGGAAATTAAATAATCTAATCCTGAAGAATGAATGGGTGAAAGAGCAAATCATAGACACAATCAATAATTTCATCCAGGAGAATGACAATAAGGAGACAACATACCAAAATTTGTGGGATACGGCCAAAGCGGTTTTAAGGGGCAATTTTATATCTCTAGATGCTTACTTGCATAAAATAGAGAAAGAAAAGATCAATGAATTGGGCTTATTATTTAAAAAACTAGAAAAAGACCAAATTAAAAACCCTCAATTAAATACCAAATTGGAAATTCTAAAAGTAAAAGGAGAAATTAATAAAATCAAAAAATAAGAAAACTATTGAGTTAATAAATAAAACTAAGACTTGGTTCTATGAAAAAACCAACAAAATAGATAAGCCTTTAGTTAATTTGATTAGAAAAAGGAAAGAGGAAAATCAAATTATTAGTCTCAAAAATGATAAGGGAGAACTTTCCTCCAATGAAGAGGAAATTAGAGTAATAATTAGGAGTTTCTTTGCCCAACTTTATGCCAATAAATTTGATAATGTAAATGAAATGGAGGAATATCTACAAAAATATAGATTGCCCAGATTAACAGAAGAGGAAATAAATTATTTAAATAGCCCTATCTTGGAAAAAGAAATAGAACAAGCTATTAATCAACTCCCTAAGAAAAAATCTCCAGGACCAGATGGATTTACATGTGAATTTTACCAAACATTCAAAGAACAATTAATCCCAATGCTATATAAACTATTCGAAAAAATAGGGAAAGAAGGTGTACTACCAAATTCCTTCTATAACACAGATATGGTGCTGATAGCTAAACCAGGTAGGGAGAAAACTGAGAAAGAAAACTATAGACCCATTTCCCTAATGAATATTGATGCAAAAATTTTAAATAAGATTTTAGCAACAAGATTACAGAAAGTCATCCCCAGGATAATACATCATGACCAAGTAGGATTTATACCAGGAATGCAG
>JAJPUD010002352.1:0-53392 GCA_023553655.1 Myrmecobius fasciatus
TTTACGCTTCTCTAGAGTTCTGTGTTTGGAGGTCAGATTTTTTGTTCAGATCTGGTCTTTTCATTAGAAATAGGTGAAATTCTCCTGTATCATTGAATGACCATCTTCTTCCCTGGAAGATGATGCTCATTCTAGCTGGATAGCTTATTCTTAGCTGTAATCCAAGTTCTTTTGCCTTTTGGAATATCTGATTCCAGGCCCTTCTATCCTTCAATGTGGAAGCTGAGAGATCCTGTGTAATTCTAATGACAGTTCCTCGGTATTTGAACTGTTTTTTTCTAGCAGCTTGTAATATCTTTTCCTTGGTGCAATAGTCCTGAAATTTGGCCACGATATTCCTTGGGGTTTTAATTTTGGGGTCTCTTTCAGGAGGTGATCGGTGGATTCTTTCAATACCAACTTTGCCTTCTGATTCTAAAACATCAGGGCAATTCTCTTTCATGATTTCCTGGAAGATAGCATCAAGGTTCTTTTTTTCATTGTGACTTTCAGGGAGTCCAATAATTCTTAGATTGTCTCTCCTGTTTTCCAAGTCAGTTGTTTTTCCTAGGAGATATTTCATATTTTCTTCTATTTTTTCATTTTTTTTTGGTTTTTGTTTGACTGATTCTTGAAGTCTTATTGTGTCATTCATTTCAATTTGTTCAGTTTTAATTTTTAAGGTATTACTTCCTTCAGTTATCTTTTTTAGCTCCTTTTGTAACTGGCCAATTGAATTTTTTGGTTCATTGCATTCTTTTTCCATTTTGCCAATTTTATTTTTCAGTGAATTGTTGTCTTTTTCCAATTCACTAATTTTGTTTTTCAGTGAATTTTTATCTTTTTCCAATTCACTATTTTTATTTTCTAGTGAGTTGGTGACTTTTTCCAATTCACCAATTTTGTTTTTCAGTGAATTGTTGTCTTTTACCAATTCACTATTTTTATTTTCCTGTGATTTGGTGACTTTTTCCAATTCACCAATTTTGTTTTTTAGTGAATTTTTGTCTTTTTCCAATTCACCAATTTTGTTTTTCAGTGGATTGTTGTCTTTTTCCAATTCACTAATTTTCTTTTTCAGTGAATTGTTGTCTTTTTCCAATTCACCAGACTTATTTTCCAGTTTTTCACATCTCTATTGCAGGGCGACATTTCCTTCTTGCACTGTTCTCAGTTTATTTCCCCAACTTTCTTCTAGCTCTCTTTTGAGATTCTTTATGCAGCCTTCCAGGTAAGCCTTCTGAAAGGGAGACCAGCTTAAGTCCACCTTTGTGGCTTTATCTGGGATTGTTTTCAGAATCTCAGGATCTGGGGACTTCTCCATTTTCTCTCCGTAAAAGCTGTCTATGGTGAGAGCTCTCTTCTTCTTGCTTATGATGTTTAGCTGAGGTATCTGTCACCAGCAGGGAATTCTGCAGCAGCAGATGGGATTACAATTTGCCCTGGGGCAATTTGCCGAGTTGACTTCTGGTCTGGGGCTGATCTGGCTAGATCTGCACTAGGACCACACTTTCAGCTGCTCTCAATCCACCCTTTATCAAAGGTAGACCTGCCAAAGCACCTGCCCGCAAGCTTAGCAAAGTGGCCCAAGCGTCTCCCAGGGACTTCCTGGCAGCCTAAAATCTCCTGGTCCTTCCCAGCCCCGGACTTGCACCCCACCTGTGCACTGGCGTCTGAGCCTGGGAGCTGCTCGATCCTCTGCCCGTCTAAAACTGACCTCAGAAGTTCTTTCAAAGTAGATATTTGGTAGAAGTGCGTTGTAGTCCAAGTGTTTGGTGGCGCCCTCACTCCAGAACCAGTTCGGAGGCTCAATTTGTCTGTGTCTGAGGGAAGGTCTCAGGAGCTCACAGAGAACGCTGTCTGCAGTTCGCCATCTTGGCTCCGCCTCCCAGGAGTTGTTTTTTCAATCAGTTTTTGTACTTCCTTTTTCAACCTGTTGATTTTTTTTTTCATAATTCTCCCACTTGACTCATTTCTTTTCTAATTTTTTCTTCCTCTCTTGATTTTAAAAATCCTTTTTGAGTTCTTCTGGGGGGAACTTTTTTGCTTAAGACCCATTCATGTTCTCCTTTTAAACTTCATATGTGTGTGTATGTGCAGTTATGCTCTTTTGTTATTGACATTGTTATCCTCTTCTGACTTTGTTTTGATTTTCTCTGTCACCATAGTAACTTTTATGGTCAGGACTCTTTTTGCTTTTTTATTCCTAATTGTTGTTGTTGTTGTTATTGTTGTTGTTGTTTACAGTTAATCTCTGCTCTTCAGCACAGGGGCATGGTCTCAAACTTCTTGTGCTGGGGGCCAGATTCCTGGCCTGAGGTGCTGACAGATTGTCCATTGCACTGAAGTAACCCAGCCCAGTCGTGCCTTTTGTGTCAAGATTCTGGGTCTGGCAATTTGCCTTCAGTGCTGGAGCTAGAGTCCTCACATCTAGCCTGTTTTGCCACTGGCCCTCTGACCTAGGACTGAGGGACTTGGGTTGCTGGCCTGTGCTGTGGCTGAGACCTTCCTGCTGGTTTGCCTGGATACCATCTGTGCTGGCCTGGGCAAGGGAGATGTACCTTTTCCATAATCCCTCTAAGTTATATTAAGCTGGAAAATTGTTTCACTCCTTACTATGGGTTCTGTCACTCCAGAATCTCTTTAGCATCGTGATTTAACATTTAACATTTCTAAGGGAAACTTGGGAGTGCTGAGGCAACTTCCTATCTTTTTTCTGCCCTCTTAGCTCTGCTTCCCTCAGACATTTCTTTTTCCTTCTGTCCCCTTTTCCACGTTGCCTTTGTTATCTCAGGCAATTAGGTGACATTGTGGCTAGAGCACTGAATCTGGAGTCAGTAAGAGCTGAGTTGAAATCCAGCCTTTGATGTTTACTAACTTTGTGATTCTAGGAAAATTACTTAGTCTTTTTCTTCCTCATTTTATTCATTTGTATAATGGGAATAATAATAGTATCCACCTTGCAGAATTGTTATTAAGCTCAAATGAGGCAATATTCATATAGTGGTTCACATATCTTAATCACTTAATAAACCTTCCCTTCCTTCCTCCCTCTTTCCCTTCATTCCCAAATAATATGAAAATGAGAATTTGAACTAGCAGTTTTTGCTCCTGCTACTCACTTGAGCAGTATCAGTCTCTCCTTAAATATATTGATTATTCAAGTATCTTGAATGGACTCTTACTTTGTAAAATTCCTTCTTCTCTTCAACAAGTCATGTCAAATGTCACCCTATTCATGAAACTAATTCTTATTTTTCTCTCTCCCAATATTGTATTTATTTTGCTTATGTATTAAAAAAATTGGCTTCCACATATGCAAGAATGTTTGTGGCAGCCCTTTTTGTAGTGGCTAGAAACTGGAAACTGAAGGAATGCCCATCAATTGGAGAATGGCTGAATAAATTATGGTATATGAATATTATGGAATATTATTGTTCTATAAGAAACGACCAGCAGGAGAATTTCAGAGAGGCCTGGAGAGACTTTCATGAACTGATGCTGAGTGAAATGAGCAGAACCAGGAGATCATTATACAAGGCAACAACAATACTATATAATGATCAATTCTGATGGACATGGCTCTCTTCAACAATGAAATGTTTCAAACCACTTCCAATTGTTCAGTGAAGAAAGCCATATACACCCAGAGAGAGGGATGTGAAATGTGGACCACAACATAACATTTTCATGCTCTCGATTGATGTTTGCTTGCATTGTGTTTCCTTTATCTGATTTTTCTTTCTTGTAGATATGATTTTTCTTGCACAACAATGATAAAAGTGGAAATATATATACATATATTCGATTTGTCAAGTATTTTATTATAATTAACATGTAGTGGATATCCTGCCATCTAGGGGAGGGGTGGGGAGTAGGGGGAAAATTTGTAACAGAAAGCTTTGTAAAGGTTAATGTTGAAGAATTACCCATACATATATTTTGAAAATAAAAAAAAATTTAAAAAAAAATATATTGGCTAGAGCACTAGCCCTGAAGTCAGGAGGACCTCAGTTCAAATTGTCCTCAGACACTTAACACTTCCTAGCTGTGTGACCCTGGGCAAGTCACTTAACCCCAACTGCCTCAGCCAACAATATATATACACACGCATATATATATATATACACACACATATATATAATGGGTGTGTACATATATTATTTATATGTATGTATCCATATGTGTATATATGTGTGTATAATATGTTATATATGTATATAGTTTTACATATATATATACATTTCTACATTATTTCTCTGATAGGACTGTTATATTTTAGTATTTTATACTGAATGTTTTTGTAGCAGTGAGCACTTAATAAAAGCTTTTTATTGTCATTTTTGTCTTATTATCCATTATAATCCCCTTTAATACATCTTTAGTTGCATTATGTTAAAATTGTATCTTGTTCTGATCCTACTGACAATCTTCCCTTCATAGTCAGTATAACAGGTTTTATTGGTAGTATAATGGAGCAATACATAAGATTAGATTGCATAGGGGAAGCTGGAAGTCACATACAAACTATCACAAAGATCAGAGAGACATCATTTACAAATTGTATCATATATTAACCAAAATTTGTATCCTAGTAATATATGATGAATGGGGAAAGCTTTCTAGGCTGTGCTTGTCAAGGTTTCTGGTTTTTTATGTTGTTTAAATTCCAGACCATGAGAATATCTAAGGAGGTGCTTTGACATATTTTAGATATGTTAATGAACTAACCTCAAAGTGGCACAGATAGGTGTTGGTCTGTTCCCCATCACCACCAAAATCGTATAAAAATGAGACCTTAAACTATTGTCCCCTGAGGGGTCTTCCGTTTCCATTGGGTTTATGCTGCTTAATGCTCTCAGCTCTACTTTATGGTTATATGATGTATATTCCCTTCACCATCCTTATTTTTAAGTTAATTGGCTTATTTCACCATTCTGTTACCCTATTTCTATGCCGTCTTCCTCTGTACCTATGTCCCTGTTTGTTTCTGTACCTTCTGGGATTGCCATTCCATTTCCAGCTGCCAGTTGTGGTTTTTCTTGGCAAGTATGCCCCCATTTTATAATTAACTAATTATCAATTCACCTATCCTTCCCTTTACTAATCTCTCCAGATGCCAGTGCCTCCCCACTTCCAAAATTACTTTGTTTTCTCTTTGGACATGTATTATATTTACTTACATGTGTATGTCTTCCTTCCCTAAATGGAATTTGAAACTTAATTGAGAACTAGAACCATGCCACTTTTGTTATTTCTGGTCCAAGTGCCTAATACAGTGTCTGATAGATGGCTACATAATAAATGCTGATTGATTGCTCTTATTCACCCGTCTTTTATCCCTCATACAGTTAAAAATCATATCTTCTTACAAATGCTTCTTATAATAATTTTTCAGAATGAATTCTGCTTTTACAGGCTACTATTCAATTACTAATATATGGCTCATTTCTCACCCTTAGGTAATTTTAAGCTTCTTGGTAATTTTCATGAAAAACTACCCCATTTGCCATAATGCTTTTCTCATCGACAGTAATGAGAAACCTAGTATTGATTCATTCAGGCTTACAGATGCTCAAAATGTACTCCTAATAGTGATATCACAGAATAGTGTTTGCTTTGAAGTTCTCTTTAATTATGTTTAAAAATAACATCTTGATCAAAATGCTAACATATTGTTTTAGGGAACCTTTTTGTTAAATGGAACATTTTTTTGTTTCCAAATAACTCTGATAATGGATCAATTTTCTCATCTAAAAATTGAGGGATTGTACTACAACTTTAAATTTGTGAGTTTTAAATTTTAAAATCTAGTAGAAACTTTTGCATATCAGTCATATTTGATTGTCATATACTTTGGTTAAAAAAATTAAGTGCTTTACACCTAACTTTTGGTCTGAAAGAATACAAAATAAAGGTGATTGATAATGATAATACAAACAATTATTGAACATTCACAAAAACAAAGGCATTTAAATTTTTTTTCTTAGTAAAGGACATAGGGACATCATTGGCAGGATTGGTAAGGGGACTGTATTCATAAAATCACAGACTTAGGAAGGGACTTTAGAGTCTGTCTAATTCTAATGCAACTCATGTGTGAAAATTTATTTTGTTATCTGCAACTTCCATCCATAATTCTGCTGCCTGAGATTAAATTTAAAAAATCTAATTCACAGATTAAACTAATCTCAAATTGAATAAAATAGCAATTAATCTGCAATTGACATAGTGGTAGCTAATCATTTGAATTTTTTTTTTATTGTTAAATATTCTCATTTCCTTTTGTGTTTTTGAGGCATTTAATTTTCTACTAATGTTCTTTTAATGAAAATTATTTGAAAAAAGGAATCTAATTTTGACATTAGAAGCAGCTTTGTGATTAAATTCAAGTTTGCAGGATATATGATATATATATATATATATGATTTTTCTAGTTGCTTGTAAAACAATTTTTTAACATTTGTTTTTAAAATTTTGAGTTTTAGATACTCTCCCTTTTTATTCCTCTCCATTGAGAAGGCACATTTCTATAAAAGTCATGCTGTGAAAGAAAACATGTTTCCCCTCACCCCCACTCCAAAAAAAAAAAAAATCTTAAAAAAATAAAGTTTAAAAAAAAGTGTGCCTCAGTCTATATTAAGACATAATTCTTTCCTTGAGTATGGATAGCATTTTTCATCATAAGTTCTTCAGAATATGCTTAGATCATTGAGGATACATTATTTTTGAAATGCAATTTTAGCTCCTTTGCTTTTCAGAATGGTTTTCCATTCCTTCCTGTGATTTCTCATTGCTGAGGAATAATCTTGTGTTATTCAGATTTTCTTTCTTTTATATTTGGAGATCATTCTCTTGGCTTCTTCTAGAATTTGTTGTTTGTCATGGACATTGTTAAATTGAATTACTATCTTTCTTTAAGTTTAAAGAGCTAGTTTTTTTTTCTTTTTCTGGAGGCTATTTATGAATTCTCTCCATTTATGCTTTGTATTTTCTATTCAGAAATTCTGCACAATTTTCTTGGATTGTGTTCTGCATTATAGAAATTATTTCTGCATATCCTGTCTTTACAATCAACTGCTTTAGTTTCATAGAGTTTCATATGTTCTTTTTAACATTGTTCCCTTTTGCTTTTACATTAGAGTTTTTCTCTTCAATATTTTTGTTTCAAAATTTTAATCTTTCATTCTATTGGAGAATATTTTCATTGTAGATTCAATTTTCTCTATTCTCCAAATTGACTTTTGAAAATTTTTCATTGAGAACTCTAAATTTTGAACTATAGTCATTACTGGTTTCTTCTTTTAGTGGTTTTTTTTTTTTCATTTATCTGTTGAATCATTGTTAAATTTCTTATCATTATACCGTATCTTTGGAGTGCAAGAATTTCATCAGGCATTGGTTTGTTTTCCTTTGTTTTGTATTATTTATCAAAAGAGCTTTGAAGATTTAGTGCCTATCCTTCCTATTGACCTTAGGATTCTTAGTGCTTAGCTTTCCTTTTAACCTTAAGATATGATTTATCCACTTGTGTCCTCGATTTTTTTGGTTTGTTTATTTTGGTTTGTTTAGGTTTTTTGTATTTGTTCTTGTTTTTTTTTTGGGGGGGGTTAGTTTTTCTTCATGAAATCTTTGGTTTTTCAGCTAAAAAATATTCTTTCATCACCCACTTTCTGATTTCCCCTACCCCCTTCCATATAGTTTTTTCAACTGGTACATAAAAGTACATTCTTCTCAAACAGTGGAGAATTAAATTTCACCAGCAGGAATCTCAAGTAGCTTAGAAGAAAGATGGAACAGGCCTCTACCTTGGCTTAATGCAGACACATGCTCGCTACCCCTACTTTCTTACTCGGTTCTTCTTTACTTTTTTGCCTGAGCTAAATGAGTATTCCTATAATTAAGTAATTTTTTTTTTTTTGCAGATGAGAAAAAAAATGATGAGACTTTTTCAGGTAGAGTTCCTAACCAATTTAGAGCCTAAGAAAGCAATACACTTTTATTCCTCTCTTCCTCTTCACATGGATAGACTAAGTAAATGTTTGCTCTTTGCTGCAGAGTGAGGGACAGGCAGGAAATAGAGCATTCTGGTAGTCTGACAAGTGGAGAATCCTACAACATAACCAGGATACAAAATTATAATTTAGTTTGTGCTTTCTCTCTGAGCACAAAACACTTGAGTTCTCTAGTGTACCTTCATAAGGACTTTTACTTTAAGGGGATCTTATCTTTGTCCTGTGAACTTAGTTGTAATTATTTTATATCTCAGACATAATCACACATACCCACCCTTTTTTGGAGGCTTAGAGAGTAAAAGAGCTCTCTAAAAAGTGATTTCTTTATAAAGTAAAAAGTGCACAACAGAAAATAAACAGAAAATAATAAATAAGGAAGCAAAGAAAAGATGGATAGTCATAAACATAACATTTTGTATTATATATGATTTCTTGGAATGGAAATTTATTGTTATACATTTTGAGTCCTCTCTGATGTTCTGCTGGGCACATGACAATGTTTTGCTTTGTTTTATAATTTACTTTTTGCATTTTTTTTCTTATTTTGTATTTTAATTAAAAATTTTCTTTTGTGTCAAAAAAAATTAACTTATCATGTCTGTTTATTTTTAAAACCCCTTATAAACTGACATGAACATATCTTTCCAGCCTCAAGCATTACTCTCCTGTCTGTATTCATTCTATAGTCTATCAAAACTGACCTTTCTATTTTTTTTTTTTTTTTGCTGAGGCAATTGGGGTTAAGTGACTTGCCCAGGGTCACACAGCTAGGGAATGTTAAGTGTCCAAGACCAGATTTGAACTCAGGTCCTCCTGACTTCAGGGCTGGTGCTCTATCCACTGTGCCACCTAGCTGCCCCTGACCTTTCTATTTTTTTATGAAGCTTTTTATTTTCAAAACACATGCAAAAATAATTTTTAACATTCACCCTTGCAAAACCTTGTGTTTTAGATTTTTCTCCCTCATTTCCCCCCACCCTCTTCCCTAAATGGCAAGTAATCCAATATATGTTAAACATGTATCGTTCCTCTATACATATTTCCACAATTATCATGCTGCACAAGAAAAATCAGATCAAAAAGGAAAAAAATGAAAAGAAAACCAAAATGCAAGCAAACAACAAAAAGAGTGAAAATACTATGTTGTGATTCACACAGTTTCTATAGTCCCCTCTCTGGGTGCAGACAGCTCTCTCCATCACAAGACCATTGGAATTGGCCTGAATCACCTTGCTGTGGAAAAAAGCCATGTCCTTCAGAAGTGATCATCTTATAATCTTGTTGTTGTTATGTATAATAATTTCCTGGTTCTATTCACTTCACTTAGCAGCAGTTCCTATAAGTTTCTCCAGGCTTTTCTGAAATCATCCTGCTGATTGTTTCTTATAGAACAATAATATACTATTTAACTTATTCAGCCATTTAAGGCATCCACTCAGTCTTCATTTTCTTGCCCTCACTACAAAAAAGGGCTGTTACAAACATTTTTGCACATGTGGGTCATTTTCCCTTTTTTATTGTCTCTTTGGGACAGTGTACCAACATTTCTAGATATAACCAAAGAGCTCCTTAGAAGGAAAATTATCTCCCTCCCAAAATAAATAAAATAGAAGATGGAAGATCAATGGACCACATAAACCACGTTTAAAAATAAGCCAAGAAGGAGAAACATCACCATTATTAAGTACCACAGAACCCCCTGGGGTATAGAAACAGTATGCCTAGTAGTTTCAAGGAACTTAGATTTAGGAAGGACTTCAGATGTCACCTAAATCCAACCTTATTGTTTTAGAGAAGAGGAAATGGAGGGATTTAATGAAAAGGATAAAAGTTATGTTAATCCAGATCTTCTGAGGCCAAATCCAGTACTTTTTTTTCCACATTACTCAGCACTGCTTCTCTAAATGGAAAGTAGTAGGTTTTATGCCCATAGTTTTGTTTTTTTTTTTTTTTTTAACTGTGCATACCTTTTGATCCAGCCATATAGACAAAGTCTGTATCCAAAGAGAACATAAAAGAGGGAAAAGGACAAACTTGGGCAAAAATGTTTGTAGCAGCCCTTTTTGTAGTGGCAAGGAACTAGAAATTGAGTGGATGCCTATCAGTTGGGAAATAGCTGAAGAATTTATAGTATATGATGGAATGGGTACTATTCTATAAGAAATGATCAGGTTGATTTTAGAAAAGGCTGGAAAGACTTACATGAACTGATGCTGAGTGAAGTAAATAGAACCAAGAAAACATTGTACATGGTAACAAAAAAATTATGTGATTATCAACTGTAATAGACTTGACTCTTTTCAACAATAAAGTGATTTAAGACAATTCCAATAGACTTGGGATGGAAAATGCCATCTATATCCAGAGAGAGAACTATGGAGACTGAATGTGAATTAAAATAGTGCTTTCATCTTTTTTGGTATTGTTTATTTGCTTTTTCTTCTTTTTTTTCTTGTATTTAAAAATTTTGATCTGATTTTTCTTATACAGCATGACAGACATGGAAATATGTTTAGAAGAATTGTACATGTTTAAGCTATATCAGATTGCTTACTGTCTTAGGGATAAGGGAGAGCAAGAAAAATTTGGAACACAAGGTTTTGCAAAGGTGAATGTTGAAAACTATCTTTGCATATATTTGGAAAAAAATTAAAGCACTCTAAAAATTTTTTAAAAAGAAAATAATTCTTAATTTTAAAGTATTAAAAACAAAAATATATGCTGGCAGACTGATTTGTTCCTAAAATTATTCATCTTGAAATACTTAAGAGATAATGATAACTCATTTATATATAGTTTCTCTAGAATAGTGCTGTAAGGTAAATAGTGTAAATATAACTCTCTTTTTATGGTTATGGAGCCTAAGTCTCAGAGGAAAGAGTAACTTGTTTTTATTACACCAGTGGCAAATTTCAGAGCAAACCTTTAAAACCAATTGGATCCATTGATGCCAAATATAACATGATTGCTGCAGTACCACACTCCAGCTCAAATAGCTCATAACATGGTATATAACAATATGATTCATTCAATGGTACTTAGTTAATTGTATGTAATAACTATATATAAATATATGTATATACATATATATGTATATCTTTCTCTCTATATATAAAGATATGCATACATAAAAATATACATATATGTGTATATATATGTATTGCTTAATAACATCTGCTTATGGCAAAATAAAATATGACAGATTTCAATCATTTCTCCCCAAGTAAAGAAAATTGAACAACGGAAGGATCTTAAATGTTGTCACAATGGCTAGGACCCCAGTGTAAATCCTCCCCCCACCAAAAGCCTTAGTAATCAGTCTTCATGAGTGACTGTGGCCAAAAATCCATCATTTTGTGCTAAACCTCTTTCTGAGCTTCCCCAAAGTTAACTAGAGTGGTCCTTGGATGAAAGACAAATAGTTCTTGCCAAACCTATACTATTTCTAGCTTGATAGCACCTGCCAAAGCTTTTGCCCAATCAGTATGACCTTGGAGAACTCGGGGTCACCTCTGAGACTAAATGAGAAAATGACATAAAAATCATTTTTTGAAAGACTAATTTATTTCCAGGTATTTCTCCGTGTTAATCCTGTTGTAGGACTAGAGGTTTTCCAGCCAAGCCCTCTAACCCAGATGAAGTTTCATTATAGAAGATGATGGAAGAGTTATTTTATGAGCCATGGAACTGAAAAGACTTTGGATATGATGACTTCTGGGCATGACAATTGTGCACCTTTTCCAGGGAGTGAATGTCCGTGAAGTAAATTATGGAGTACTTATAGGCCCCCATTTTTCCTTTCAGATACCATGGGGCAAGCTAAATGCACTTATGATGGATAGCAGGGCATACAGAGTTTAAAACCCACATTTTTAAAGTGAGCCTGCTTAACCTTGTACGATACTTTAACACGGCACTTTAGAATTAGAAGCATATAGCAGTAACATTTGTTGCCAACCTAGCTCTATTTATTAACTCAGCAGAGCTATGAGGAGTATTTGAAAGCCAAGATCTGGTTCTTTATCTTGAAAATCATCTTTACTCTTTCTCATCTGAGGTCTTACATAAGCACAGTTAAAAAAAGAACTGGACATGCTAATAATCAATCCTATACAAACTGAAAGCTTATGAATTTTTCATAGCAACATTGTAACTTTAAAGCTAACTGTAAATATTTATAAAGCTCTTTCTTCCAATACTTCTTAAAAGGAGATCAGTGCCTGGAGTGGCTAGGAGATAATGGTGTTTTAGCTCATTTTCCTTTGAAATATAGAAAAGTCTTCAAATTTTATTACATTATTCTCCCTAACGTAGGCTATGAAGGATAAATATTATGACTTATGGTTAGGATAAATCTTGTGATGGTAAATATTATTGAAAGTACATTTTTCCCATTGGGTGAATGGAAATAAATTATACTAAGGAATTTAAAATATTTTCTTAAACATATATTACAAATAATGCAGCCTCATCTTTTTCCCCCCTTGTATAATTTTTGCTCACAATTCAGAAAAGGCTGGGCTGCCCATACTCTAGTCTTCTTAAGAAAACAGTTCCTCCAATTAAAAATGATCTAACTGTAAAGGAAAAAGTAAGGCTATATTTATTTGGATTTATTATTGTACCCTTTAGGAAAGAGTAACATTTTCTCTTGGGAGGTCAATCTTACTTTAGTAAAAACAGTTCATCTGCAGTTTTAATTTGAGATTGAAAAAAAAAGACTCAAAGGTTGAAGACATGTTGAATAATTATGGTACCAAAGAATTAATTTTATACTTGAAAACCATTATTTTTTTAGAAATTAGGCAATAGGGAGTCAATACTTTGTATATCTCTGCCCCTGGCAAGTTAGCATATCTCTGAATTGTATTTGTTTTTCAGAATTCACTTTGGAATGAATGGCTCTGTCCTGATTAATCCTCCGAAGAGTGAAGATCAAACTAAAGCACCCCCTGTTTTTGAAGTGCTGCTCACCAAAGATTTGATTTGTTTCTATGACTCAACTGTAGAACTCAGGTGAGATAAAATCCCTTCTGAAAAAAACCATCAACATTCAGTCTTTGGAGACCAGAAATTTAGATGAAAGACAAGTGTAAATATCAAATAGAAATGCTGATAAGCTCCATCCTAGAATGAGTGCTTTCTCTAGCTTCCTACCTTATTGTAAGGCAGATTTGGGGGAAAAAAATTAAGTGGTTATTGGTGCTCTTGATCTTTAAATTTTTTTTTTTTTTTTTGCATTGGTCACATCCTACTGATTCCCCTCTATTCCTTTGCCATAGAACTCCTCAATTTAAATTACAACTAAGTAAAACAAATCAAAACATTGACCAAGTTTACAAAATATACTCCATTTTATATCTATCTTCATGCCTTGTTGATAGAAAATTGTAATACTTCAACAATTCATTAAAGTATGATTAGTCACTGCATAGGTCAGAATTCTAATATCATTCATTGTTATTTTCTCTTCACTGTAGGCAACTTTATGATCATCTCAGAATTTTCACAGGGTTATTTTCAGAGCTGAAAAACTGAAAGGGACTTTATAGGTCAACAAATCCAACTGGCCTCATTTTTGCAGATGAGGAAACTGAGTCTGAGGTTTGATTTGAACGCAAGAATTTCTTATTCCAATGCCTATTCTCTATTTTCTTTGCCATTGAGCTGCCTCATCATGAGGAACAAATTCTCCAACTATTATGCCAATATTTTATGTAAATTTGCACATTCAAGTTGCCATAATTTATTTGTATTTATGACAAAGCTCAAAAGAGATGTGATTTCTTTTTCTTAATTAACAAAACTGTGAAATTATTCAAAGGTGATGTATTTTCCTCCTCTGCAGGAATTCTCTAGAAAGCAAACAGAGAATAAGAATGATGGAAGACTTAGATGTGTGCTCATCCAAATTTAACTTCTCAAGGGCAGAAAGTGAAGTGAAAAAACAGAAGGACCGGATGTTATGTGATGTGTTATTAGATCAGAATGTGTTACCTGGAGTTGGAAACATCATCAAAAATGAAGCCCTCTTTGACAGTGGACTCCACCCAGCTGTTAAAGTATGTTTTTAAAAGGTTTTTTTTTTTTTTAAAATGTTCATATTTCTTTATAGAAGCAGTAAGACCCCTTTATATTGTTGGGAATTAGGGAGTAGAACAAGCCTTCATCTCACATATTGTATCATGTTGTTGTTCAGTCATTTTTCAGTTATGTCTAACTCTTCTTGACCTCATTTGGGTTTTCTTGGCAAAACACTGGAACAGTTTGCCATATCTTTCTCCAATATTTTCCATATCAGCCTTTAAAAATTATTCATGAGTGACTGTGGCCAAAAATCCATCATTTTGTGCTGAACCTCTTTGTGAGCCTCCCCAAAGTTTACTACACTGGTCCTTGGATGAAAGACAAATAATTCTTGCCAAGCCTGTACTTAAGGAATTTCTAGCTTGATAACATCTGCCAAAGCTTATGCCCAATCAATGTGACCTTGGAGAAATCAGGGTCACCTTCACCCTGTTTTTACATTATCTTTATTCTGAAATATTTACCTTCCTCACCCACTCAATGAGCATTCCCTTATAACAGAGAAAAAATAATCAGACAACTAAACTAAACCATAACAGAAGCCATGACTGTGTGTAAACATAGTGTTCCATCCTCATTGCTTTCCACATGTGCCAAAAAGGAGAAAGGTACACAGCTGCATGACATTTTACATGTAATTGTGGTAATGGTGGGCTGATTTAACCCAGAATCAATCTGTATAATAATGAACTATTACCAAAGTATCCACTTTATATGTAAAGTAACATTTCACAGCCACCTCTGTGACAAATATATGCTTACCATATGTGATCTCTTGAGGAAATATATATGACTACCACAAAAGTGTTGGCACATTTACTTCGGCATTTCCAGAATCCAGTTTCATCCAGAATGGACACTCCTTTCACTGATGCTGCAGATTATAACCTTGCCCTGCCAAAGTGAAAAGCTTCATAAGCAGAGACAGAGAAAGACAAAGAGACAAAAATAGAGACAGACACAGAAGAGGTTGGTAGACAAGGGAGATAAGGGGGAGACAGATGAGAGATAAGAAAGATAAGAAAAAGAAACAAAGTAGAGAAAAAGAGAAGTAGAAACAAACAAATAGGGACATGGAGAGAATATATTGCTGCTGGTCAATCTTTTGATGATGTACTTGTAGAGCAAATAACCTAATAGAAGACCTTGCAAGAGCTTGTCCTTTATGTGATTGGGAAACATTAGAATAGGACTATATTGGGTAGTGATGTATTTAAATCCCTGTGAGAGTTATTTGTGGTAAAAATAAAACAAACAGAAAACAAGACATATGTGTGTGTGTATTTAACATCAAAGTATATTCCTTGAAAACAGAGCTGTCTTTTAGCAAGACTGTGATTGAGAGTACTACTATGCCCCAGACAGTGGCACCTTACAAATATATGTTTCATGTGGTTACTGTACTAGCAGACCAAGGATTCTTACCCTGTTTTGTGCCATGGACTTTGGTGAATCTTGTGGAAGCATTCTCAGATTCATGTTGTTGTTCATTTTTTTCCATTCCTAATTGAAGGATGTGTTAAATTTCAGTTAGATTGTGGGGAACATAAGGATGAATTTTCTTCCATACAAGTTTATGGATCCCTTCAAATGTGTTCACAGACCCTATAGTTCATGGATCTCAGGTTAAGAATAACCTTAGAACTTGACTTTTTTCTGGTCTGACAACTATGCTTTACTCTATGTAATGTGTGTCTGAATTCTTACTTATGTTTATCACATGTGACTACAGATCTCCATATGACCCTACTGAGCATTGATATTTGATCTATAAGGTTTAGCAAGAAGTCAAGAATGGATCAGTAAAAATACATTTGTATGATTAAGAAAAAGTTAAACAAGTCAGTGCTCTGCTAATAGAAAGTATGAAAAAACATCTATTTTTGTTGGTGGTGGAATTCTTTCTTTTTTAAAAATCTAGTCATCATAACAATATATTTTTGTGGATAATAGGCAGGTAGCAAAATTTTATTGCAGTAAGAAAAGAAAAAGGATGTTACTTAGAATTATTAAATTGTCTAAATTCAGATCGTGTTATTTTAAGTCAATTAAACACATAGACTCAGTTTTGCTTATTTAATTTCTTTATTGTTTTGAAAGATGTTAGTTTGGCCTCTTAATGAAACAAATCCTTTAACATCTATCAAGCTGTTATAATCAGTTTTCACACTGATTCCAATTGACAACAAAACTGTATGAAAATAAACCTTAACAGATATTTTAGTAAGCGTACTTTTCTTTAAATTTTCTTTATTCTTGGTATCTACTCAAAATCCCTTATGGGAGATTGAAGGTTTTCTCTGTGTCTTCATTGAAGTTAAGTTTTCTAGAATTAGAGGTACAATTGTGGAGGTGAGGAAAAGGGAGAAAGGAGGATAATTGGGAACATAGTAAATATAAGCCAAGCAGCTCCAATTAATATATCATGTCCCGTTCCCCATCATAAACAAAAATACACCAATGGGAGAGGAGGGGATCTAACCAAAAAAAAAAAATCTACAACCAACCAGAAACACCAAGGAGACTTTGTGTCATTTGAAACCCTAGGCTGAGGGAAAGAATGTGTGGCATTCTTTCTGAACTGTCCAGGATCCTAGACAGAACAAAATAGATAAGAAGCTTATTCTGCTATCCCTATGACTTTTTACCCCAGTTATTGGTCAGATGCAGATTAAGTAAGGTAGAATAAAGGAATGTGTGGTAAATGAAATGTAACAAAAGAGTAAACTGAGGCAGTTTTCCAAATAAGATATAATTTATTAATGGAGCATGCAGCCTGATATAAATGATGGAAGACCTTAAAGTAAAATTACAATATATTTTTATAAACATAGAACAAAGAACAGAACAAAAATTATGTAATTGGCCAGCCTTATAGAAGGACAAATTATTAGTGACATCAAAAAAGTGGGTACAGCCCCAGATGGGATCACAGCCATCCCTCTGGATCTCTAAGAAATGTATTTGTGAATTTATAGGGGCTAGTTGCATTCTGAGTTAGTGGTGAAGGAAGACTTGATGCCAGCTGGGGAATTAGCTAGGACCTCTTAATTGTTCAAGATGGGACAAGGTCAAGTAGTCCTAGCTTTGTAAGGATACCCCACAAACCTTGCAGGAAATGCTGAGATAATGTGTTATGAGAAGATTGAGAACAGTTTTTCTTTAACTAAAAAGCTTAAGTCTTTAGAGAAAGAGACTGAACTTCAGCTCACGTGAGCTGCTTCACTCAAACATCAGAGAAGATGCTTCAGGTTTGAAAAAATATGACTATAGAATAAAATCAAATATAAACTGTAGGATCAGGAATTGATTTACTCAGAAGTAATAGATTGAGTAAAGCCTATCACCACAGAAGTATAAAAAGTAGTTTCATTAAGAGACTATAGGATCCTTGTGAATCTAGAGCTGGAAGGGATCTCAAAGACCATTGGATCCAATGCCCTTGTTTTACAAATAATTAAACAGATAGCATGTGATAAGCATAAGTAGATTCATACAAAAATGTTAAACGTTTGCTTGAGGTCACTTAGATAGCAAGTGGGCAGGCTAGCATAAGGTCTTTAGACTGAAATAAATGTTTTTTAATGTTCTGTAACAACCTAAATGGCTTATCCCTTATATACAAAACAACTTCAGAAATGTAAAATCTACACTAACAGTGTTATTAGAAATAGCAAATAATAAGTTAAATTACTTTGTAAGCACATTTCAACCCTCTCCCCAAAAAGTAAGAAAATAAGAAAGCAAGGAATAAACAATCAAATTACAAAGAGAACCAAAACATTGATAGATAACATTGAAAAAGCAAAAAAGAAAAACTGTCACTAGGCATGTATTTCATTTGGTTCATTGATTTAATTTATTTTTAAATTCTGAATTTAATGAACATCAACAAAAGAAACTTTTCTATATACAAAGTTGAAAGGACAAAAGAATACCTGTTTTATGCAACTATCAGAGCTGTCTCTACTGGTCAGTGTTTCCTTCTGAACTTCCTTAAGTTCTCTTCTGTACATTTTATTTTTTAATTGGCAAACATCTTCCTTTTCCTCTCTTCTTCAAATGAGAAAAAAAGAATAAAAGTCTGCTACAGATTTGCATAGTCAAGCAAAACAAACTTATAGAGAGGCCATTTAAAATCTATATCTTATTCTACTCTCATTCCTTCACCTCTTTCAGGAGATGGGTATCATTTTTTATGAGACTTCCAAAATTGTAGTTAGTCAATACTCTGATCAGATTTCCTAAGTTTTTCAGGTTTGTTTTTATATCATTATTACTGTGTAAATCATTTTAATGACTTATTTCACTTTGTATCAGTTCAGCCAAACCATCCTAGATTTCTTTCAAATCATTTTTCCCCTCATATCTTAGTTATTTCATTTATTTACCATAGCTTGTTCATCTATTCCCTTTTGTTTCTACTTCATTGCTACAACAAAAAGTGCTGCTATAAATGTCTTTTGTGCATTCTACCTTTTGGAATTTGATTAGTTAATTAATAAGCATAACAACTCACATTTACATATATTCTAAGCTTGACTGAGCACTTGCAATGTCCTGTAAGAGATGTTATTCTCATATTATTCTCATTTTATAGATGGGGAAACTGAAGGTCAGCAAGGGTAAATAACAAACCCAAGATCCCAGAATTAATTAGTCTGTCCTCCAGAATTGGATTCTAGATATCTCCTTATTTCAGATCTAGCACTTTTAACTATAATATATTTTATATCTCAAGTTGTCTTATTGCATATATACAGATTTCCCATTTTATGTCCTGCATCAAAAGCCAAGCCTAAAGCCCTGCAACTTTATCTAACCCAGCTTTACAACCCAAGTCTTGTAACTTCATCTAACATATTAGAAGTAGTGACATTCTTGCCTCCTAGATGTATATTTTATTTCAACACAGAATATCCTTTTTTCCCCTGGCTCCAGTAAGGTTGTTCTAAAAAAAACATACCATCAATATATCTAGTCCCTTACTCCCTTAGATCAGGTCATTTCATAGTCAATGTTAACTCCCTAGAAGTCAGTTAAAAGAATCAAAACTCCCTGAACTCTAGGAATTAAGTTGCAATGTGTAGGTCACTAGGTATTAAAAAAAATTTTTTAAATGTTTCATCTCTTCCATGCTTAAACTGTCAGAAGGCAGAATAAGTTCCTCATTCTTCTATAAAATAGGAATGCTCCAACTACAGCTTCCCAAGGGTGTTATGAGGACTAATAGAAATGAAAAATATCATCAAGGACATCTAGACCCTTATGTTGACTCTGCTGCATAAACTAAGAATGCTGTAGGTTGAAATGGAAGGTATTTCCTTTGAAATAGCCTTACAAAATACATGCAAAATATAATTAATTCTTGAAGGATAATACTGAAGCTTATTTAGGACTTTTATTTTTTTAAGACCCTCTATCAAGTCTATGTATATGTTCTTCCATTAAAAAAAAAATAACTGATCATAGGATAATGACTTAGGAGTGAGTTTAAAGCTCATCTAGGTCAAATCCCTCTTTATACAGGTCAAAGAACAATGATAGGAATATATGTAGTATATTGACTTTGAATGCATAATTTGTATTTGTGTATAAGAATAATATTCTGAGAATTGGAAATCGAAGGGATGCCCATCAATTGAGGGGTGGATAAACAAACTGTGGTATATGATTGTGATGGAATAATATTGTTTTTTTTTGTTGGGTTTTTTTTATTAATACTTTTTATTTGCAAAACATATGTATGGTTAATTCCTCCCATTAACCCTTACAAAGCTTTCTGTTACAAATTTTTCCCCCTACTCCTCACCTCTCCCCTAGATGGCAGGATATCCACTACATGATAATTATGTTAGAATACTTAAGAAATCGAATATATGTATAGTTATTGCCACACATTATTTTTTGTGCAGGAGAAATCGTATCTAAAAGAAAGAATAATCCGATAAAGGAAATACAGTGCAAGCAAACCTCAATAGAGAACGTGAAAATGTTATGTTGTGGTCCACATTTCACATCCCTCTCTCTGGGTGTATACGGCTCTCTTCACCGAACAATTGGAACTGGTTTGAAGCATTTCATTGTTGAAGAGAGTCATGCCCATTAGAACTGATCCTTATATAGTATTGTTGTTGCCGTGAATAATGATCTCCTGGTTCTGCTCACTTCACTGAGCATCAGTTCATGCAAGTCTCTCCAGGCCTCTCTGAAATCGTCCTGCTGGTCATTTCTTCCAGAGCAATAATATTCCATAACATTCATATACCATAATTTATAGCCACTCTCCAATTGATGGGCATCCATTCAGTTGATGGAATAATATTGTGCTATAAGAAATGACAAGCAAGATGATTTTAGAAAAACCTAGAAAGATGTACGTGAACTGATGGAAAGTGAAGTTAGCAGGACCAGGAAAACGCTATACACAGTAACAACAATATTGTTCGATGGGGAACTATGAATGGCAATGATCCAAGATAATCCCAAAGGACTGAGTGAAATATACCATCCACTTCCAAAGAAAGAACTGATATTGGTTGTATATAAATGAAAACATGTTATTTTTCACTTCCTTTTGTTTCTTTTATTCGAATCTTCTAGTACAAAATGAGTAATATGGAAAGGTTTTATATGATTGCACATGTATAACATATCAAATTGCTTATTGTTGGCAGGGTGGTGGTGGTGAAGGTACATGGAAGGGAGGGTGGAATTTGGAATTTAATATTTAAGAAATAAACATTAAATTGTTTTAAGATACCATTGGGGCAAAATAAAACATTAAATAAAAGTATAAAAAGAATATTCTGTTTAATACTGGCATTTCAGAATACAGTATTTATAAATTAACATGTGATACCAGTCAAGGTTAGCAAAAGTATTGGAATCTGATTACCTATTTGTTTGCTATATTTTGTTATCTATATATGTTTATGTACTCATCCATATGTGCATAATCATTTTACTGATGTGCTTTACATTTTTTAGACTTATTTTTTTCACTTTTCTCCCTCCTGTATTTCCCCAAAAAAGAGGGGAAAAAACAAACATGATACAGATAAGCATAACTAATTCCCATATTATCCATATCCAAAAAAAGTCTCATTCTGCATATTAATCCTTCACCTCTCTGTCAGGTAGTGAGTAGCAGCCTTTATTGTCCATCTTACTGATGCATTTTTAATTTAAATTTCAAAATAGTGAACTAGTGATCAAAATATCCTTAAGCATTTTTCCTTCATTTTAAGGTTTCTGAGCTAAAAGACGAACAGACACATCACCTTATAAAAATGATACGTGACTTCACAATTCTCTTTTATAGGGTAAGAGCAAAATTTTTGAACTTATCTAAATATTCAACTTTATTTTTGTTGGCAACAAAATGTAACGATTGTTTATGGTTATCTAACAGAAAAAATATAAAATTATTTTATGGTCCCATTGCTATTTTAAGGGAAGAAACCAACCCTCCCCTAAATAATATAGAGTAGATGGTGGTCTGAGTTTGATTAAACATGGAAAGGTTGATGACCATATGCCCAATTGTCTTTCAAAGAATCATAGGTATGGAGCTGGAAGAGATACATTAGAGGTCATCAAATCCAATTAAGTAACTTTCCCTTTGTCACATAGTTAATTAACATAAGAGGTAGGATTTAAATTCAGGTCTTCCTTCCTCCAAACTATGTGTTCTATCCTCTACTTGCATTTCATATAGAATGGACTAGTATGGGTGAAAGGTGGAGGAGGGAGAGGTTACCATGGAGCATATATAACTGTGTTAGCTTTTTTGTATAGTGCATCTGTTGTATCCTCAGTTGTCATGTTTACTGTAATAAAAAAATGGCTTCAGTTGGATTTAGAGCATTTGGCAATTTTTAGCATCATATATATATGTGTGTGTGTGTGTGTGTGTATACATACACACTTATGTACTTCCTGGCTCATTACTAGGTATCCCCAATGAGGACCCCTGACTATCATTTGTTTTTCACATGCTCAATTTCTATTTTCATTTGTTCTCCCAGAGAGAATGGTTACAGAAAATTTCCTGTTCTGTAAATTTGAAATTTCAGTACTGTGCCAAATTAATATTAAGTCTGTATGTAATTTTCAGTTAATGTATGCTGAACAGTCTTTCTGGGTTTCTGCAATTTCATATTGCTGATTGAAAGCTACAGTGTTCTCTTTAAATAGTCTGTGAGTAGGATTATATCTGACAGAAACTGTCAAAATGTCTTTTGAAATGGCATTGAAATTGTTCATGTGTTGTACCTAAACAGAATACTTTCTGTACTGGAAATATATTGAATGTTTTTAAAGTAGGTGTAAGATGATGAGGACAATGATAAAAATATTAATAGCTGCTGACATTTATATAATACTTTGTAATTAACAAAGTAATTTTACATACATTATCTTATTTGAGCTGTACAACATTTCTATGAGGTAGCTTATAGTAACAACAACAATAACAATGGTTAGCATTTATACAATGATTAAGGTCTGCAATCTGCTTTACTTCTGTTCTTATAATAAGTCCTATTATTATTCCAGTTTTACAGATAAGGCAACTAAAGCACAAAAGGCATAAGGATCTTGCACTTAGCTAGTAAGTAATGAAGCCAGAATTCAAACTGAGGTCTTTCTGAATCCAAATCTAATATTCTTTATACTGTACCATAAAGCTTAATGCTTTAAATTATATCTAGGCATGACATTAGAATAAAACATTGCCAATGAGAGGAAGAGGTCTTCTGGGTTATTGAAATTTGACTTAACACAAGGATTAGATTTTTCGAAAAGTGACCAGGCATGGAATTCTCTTGATACCACTTCATTGCATTTGAAGTGGATCCCAGACAGTTCTTATATCCCATTGTAGATAATAAGATGACTCTAAGCAGAGAACAAGAAATGGAAAGATATAAGATTATGAAACGATTGTGTTAAATCACAGATGTTTAAGAATCTTGCTAACATTTTTTTCTAAAGATTAAAAAAATGCAGATCTTTTCAAATCTCTTTAGGATATCACATTTGTAATAACTTTGAAAATTATAAATTTGATTCCTTAGCAAAACAAATGTTTGATAGTTTATGATATAAGATAATGTAATTGTTCTGTTTTTAAGTGCCGCAAAACAGGCTCAGCTCTTAATAGACACTATAAGGTGTACAAACGTTCTGACTGTGGTCAATGCTGCAGCAAGATAACAGTATGTCGCTTGGGGGAGAATAATAGAATGACATATTTCTGTCCTCGATGTCAAAAGGAAAATCCTCAGTCTCTTAATATAAGGTAAGATATTCACCTTCAGTACAGCTTTCTTATAATACCGCCTCCTAAGGATGCTGGGAGGATTAGTAAGAAGCTATACCTAATATTTGTTACTCCACTGTGTAGAAATCAACCACTGAATATTTATTAAGTACTAATTGCATGCCAATTCCGTGTTATATACTAGTTTTTCCAAGATAAAAACAAGACAGTCTCTATCCTCAAGGAGCTTACATTTTAATGAAGAAAATGGCATATATACATATAGGTAATACATCTAAAGTAGACTCAAGGTAACAATAGATGTAAAGACACTAGCAGATCACGAGTCAGGGAGGATCTTCTGCAATAGTTGCCTTGAAAAAGAAAAAAAAATAATCTCAAAATAAAGTCAGAAGAATATTCCTTCTGGAGATTTTGTGGCCCAAATTCCTGTCCTCAGGTAGCTTACCACCTGTAACAGGTGGAGGAGCTTTGGTCATTGGGTTAATTTCCATCCTCAGCTAAATTGCATATCTCTCATGAGACAACTACCAAGAAATATACAAATATCATTTTCAAATCTCTGGAGGATGAATTGCAAAAGGGAGAAATTGGCTATAGGAAAGAAGTATAGGCGCTTATAAAAGTTTGGAAGGAGGGCCTGAATAAATAAGGGTACTTGGGGTGTAAGTGAAGGGAATGGAAGGGATATGAGAGATGTAACAGAAGAAATTTACAAGACTTTGGTAAAATCAGAAGATGTAATTGTAAACTTAAAAGATGACTGGAAAGTTGGTGGCACCCTTGAGAGAAACAGTGAAGTTAAGAAAAGGGATGGGTTTAAATGGAAGACAATGAGTTTTGTTAAGGATTTTGAATTTGAGACTTTCAAGAGGAATTTTCTACAAGGCAATTGACAATATGAATCTGGAGGTTAAGAGAGATGCGGGCTGACTAAACATGTATTTGAGAGTTACCTAAATAGAAATGATAGTTGTTTCCAGAAGTGATGATTAAATTAATCAGTCAATAAACATTTATTAAGCATTACATATCATCAAAATAGTGAGA
Source organism: Myrmecobius fasciatus (assembly GCA_023553655.1). Classification (NCBI taxonomy): domain Eukaryota; kingdom Metazoa; phylum Chordata; class Mammalia; order Dasyuromorphia; family Myrmecobiidae; genus Myrmecobius; species Myrmecobius fasciatus. Next base: position 24,418 of record JAJPUD010002352.1, read on the forward strand.
AAAGGATAGAACCTAAGACTGAGCCCTAGGGTTGGTTCACCTATGCATAAGGAACAAGATACAATTAATGATCCTACAATGGAGACCAAGAAGAGATAGCAAAAAGTGAGAAGATAAATCATAAGAGTGTCAAAAAAAACCCAAAAGGAAAAAGTATCTAACAGGAGGGCATATTTGATACTATTAACCATTGGAAAAGGCTATTGAGTTTACCAATAAAGAAACCATTGTTTACCATGGGAAGAAACAGTTTTTATCTAGTTATAAAGAGGAAAGACATATTTATAGGGGCTTAAGAAGTGAATGGACAGTGAGAAAGTAGACATGGGTCTTGGCTTTTTCTAGTTGTTTAGTTGTTAAGAAAGGCAAAATATAGGGCAATTAATAGCTTGAGATGGTAGGATCAAGCAAGACATGTTTTCTAGGCAGAAGGGAAGGAGTGGGGGAGTAAGGTGAATAATAATCAAAGAATAGGTGCAATTAGAGACAAGTTATTGGAGATATTAGAAAGGTCAAAAGCAGAAGAAAATGATTTGATGTTGGCAAGAATGGTTCCCTCATCCTCATCCGGTCATAGCAAAGGAGGAGAGAATTGGTAATGATGCTAAAGAGATTTGAATTCTAGAACTAGGGATGAGCCTGCATTGGATTCATTTTTTTTTTCAGTGAAGTCTGAAGTAAATACCTTTGTTGATAGGGATGAGAGAGAAAGGGTGGTATGGGGGATTGAGAATAAAAAGCTTAGAACCTCTATGAGGAGAGTGGGATAGAGAATTGATTAGTATAGAATAAAAAGATTGACTCTGAGCAGTAAGGATCCAGGTGAAATTGAGGAGTACAAATTTCTTGGGGACTCAAATTAGCACAGGATTACCTGGGCAAAGTTTGTATTTGGAAAAAGAAAAACAGATCAGAGATGAAGACTGAGAATGGTTTTAGAAGAGGTGAGCTAGAAGGAGGTAGATGTGGTCAGAAAGGAATAACAGAGATATGGATAATGGAGATAGACAACTTGTGGGTGATGACATGATTAAAGTCATGTTGTCCTCAGTGTATTATTGAGAGTAGATTATTCTAGTTGAGAGTGTCAAACTGGGAAAAGGTATTTGAGAGGACATCTGTATGCAAATTGGAAGTCTTCCAGTTTGTGCACAAGAATTGGGACGAATAGGAATCTGTGTGCTAGATATTGACCTCTTTGGTGAAGGAAAAATGACCTGGGGACTGGGCACTAATAGCCACCAGGATCAGGATAGATTGATATAAGTGGATTGAGTGGATTTCAGAAGGAAGACAGTTAAATGAGTAAAGGCAGTTGGGGAAGGACCTGGCAATTGTAATGAGGAGCAAGAAACATGATTTTATAGACAAATCTAACTATAGATGTACATAATAAAGAATTTTTCTCTTGTACTTGTCTCTGAAATATCGAAAACCTACAGACAAAATAATTTATAGTAGATCTGCTTATAATGTTGATTTTAAAATGTTTCATCTTACAGCAAGCTGCCCACAAGAAACAGTCTAATTGGCTGGGCATATAGCAGGGGGCTGTATCCTAATGAACATGTTGCTCAGAAAACTGAAGAGGAATGGACATGTGCTGTCTGCACCCTAATAAACAAACCTTCTGCTAAGGAATGTGATGCTTGCATGACTTCAAGGCCCAATGGTAAGATTGAGTCTGGATTTCTTTGATCATGTAACTGCAAGACTGTTAATTATACAAAGTCAAGTATCTATTTTATTCTTTCCTGCTGTTCAATAATCATAATATAAGAATAATACTTTCTTCCTGAAAGCTCAAAGAAATTATCTTTAATTTGAGCAAGTCTCCATTGTACAAGTATTCATTCACTGCAATATATATATTTCTGCATGTAAACTATCTCCATAGAGATCTGTAAGCACCTGTTTTTTTTTCCCCTTTTTATTTTAGGGGGAGGGAAAACATGCTTGTGCTAAAACAGTAAGTTCTTTTGTATCTCAAAAATTGAGATTATCACATCTGTTCTCCTCCCCTGTTTCTAATGAATTATTCAATAAAGCTTTGTTTTATGCAGATTTCAGCAACTTTCTAGTTTGTTATTCAGTCCAAGTGTTATAAATTGAAAGGGAGGTTTTCTGAAAGAATGTGTTTGCAGGTGGAATGGAAAAATTCCTCCTCTCTTCTTTATCCTTCCCACCCCTTGTTATTAAAAGCTTTACATAGACAATTGTACTGATTTCATTGAAATCCTTCAAAATAACTCTTTGCAACTTGCAATCTTGTATGTTCAGAGAAATGTAAAACCCTCCATGGAAACCTGTGATTAAGACCCATCTCACTGATGCTGATTCTATTGTGTTCTCAATGTGTTATTTTCCCCCCTCAATTAGAACAGAACAAGTTCATTCTTGACTTATGTTCTCCCACTCTTTGTAGCCTGAAATGCTGTCTCTCATTGTTTGGGCCAAGGAAGCAGGCCTTGCTGAGAGCAGAGATTCAGTAGAAGCTGCTCTGATGGTCTTTACCCTCATGTTTCAAGATTACAAAGCACTTAGGAGTCCTAGATAAGATAAGCGCAAACTTGCATTTCTAAATTTACTTCTCCATTCACAACATTCTTACTCTCTGCTAATAATCATTCTTCCCATTTTCTTTGGTAACCTGTACAGCAAAGATGTAGATCAGAATAACATCCTGATAGAACATGTTCTTAACACAGTAGTTCTTAGTTACAAGGAATTATGGTACAGGCTATTATTTTAGTTCAGGGATATTTAATAAATGTGAATAGCCCTTTTCATTCATCTATATTCGTATTAGGCTTTCATTGTAAATCCAGTTACCCATAGAAACAAGGCTTATAAAGCCATTCAGATTCTGTCCCTTTATGAACCATAATAACTTAAACACCTGTGCTAGTTTCAACTGCGACTCCTTTGGAGAGAGTTTATAAAACCCTACATCATTATTGCTATTTCTATAGTCTCCCCAGTTCCTAGAAGCTGATAGCTCAGTGTTACATATGGATTCTTAGAACATGATAGAAGGCAATGGAAGACTTTGTAAATCCCATCTGTGGTACCATGAACATATTCTGTGAAAATCATGAAACTCAAATTATAATCTTTTTGCTAACAACTAAGTGGTACAGTGAATAGAGTCAGGAACTTCTGAGTCAGGAAAGCTGTGAGTTCTCATCTTGCCCTTTAAAAATTTTTTTATCATTTAAAAATTTCATTTATTTAATATTTTTCCCCAGTTACAATTAAAAACACTTTTTTTTACATTTGTTTTTAAAACTTTTGAGTTCCAGGTTCTTGCCCTTACCCACCTCCAATTAAGAAACTACATGTGAAGTTATGTAAAACATTTCCATAAAAGTCATGTTGTGAAAGAAAAAATAGCTCTCTCAACCTAATGGAAAAAACCCCCAAGAAAAATTAAGTTTAAAAAAAAAAGAGAATGCTTCAATCTATATTCAGACACAATCAGTTCCTTCTCTGGGTATGCACAGCATTTTTTATCCTAAGTTCTTCAGAGTAGTCATGGATGATTGTACTGCTGAGAATAGCAAAGTCATTTACAGCTGATCATCCCAAAACATCGCTTTTACTTTGTATACAATGAGTTTCATTTTAGTTAAGAGACTTGTCCATGTTAACTATCTTCAGCCTCAATTTTCTTACCTGTAAAGTAACATAATAACAGCATCTATCTCACAAGGTCATTGTGAGGATCAAACATGTAAATCATTCTGCAGACCTTAAAGCACTATATTGTTCTGTCATTTAGCAGTTGTGTGCAATTCTTTGTGGTCCTGTGGACCAAGGCATGTCAGGTCGTTCTTTCCTGAGGTGCTTATCTTCCATTGTCAGGTCTTTTAGTATTTTTTTAAAAGACTATGTTGTTTCCTTGGCAAAGATCCAGGACTGGTTTGCCATTTCCTTCTCCATTTTTATGTAAGTGGGGGGGGGTCATATGATTTACTCAAGGTCACACAGCTAGTATCTGAGGTCAAATTTGAATTCTGGTCCTTCTGACTTCAGGCCTATTTTTCTATCCACTGTGCAACTGTGCTGCCACAAAGCGCTAATATAAATGCTAGCTATTATTATTAACTGAAAATAGTTAAATTTGAAACATACAGAGTAAGCTTTGTGTTCCAAGTAAAATATATTATTTTTCATTATTTTTTTTCTAAAAATTAGCAAAACATTATGTAAAATATAATAAGTTAACATGTTTATAACATTTTAAGTTTTCTAAAGTGCTTTATAAACATTAAATCATTTTATCTTCACAACAACCTTGGGAGATTAGTGCTATTTTTATCCCAGTAACAGATGAGGAAACTTAGACAATAGAGGTTAAGTGGCTAAGACACCAGAAAGTGTTTCCTGCAAAGTTTAAACTCGTATATTCTTAATTCCAGGTGTAGGGAACTGTCTACTGCTCTATCCACTGAGCTGCCTCAATATATTAAAAATCCTTTTCTTTCCATTTTAAGATGCAAAAGCAGGGGAGGATGCCAATAATTCTGTCACCTATGACAACAGTTTGATGAAATATCCTTGTAATAGTTTTGTCAAACGGCATCCAGAAGTGAAGATCAACCGGAAAACTACATTTGGAATGACAACCCTGGTTTTGACAGACCTAAGCAATAAATCCAGTTCTTTAGAAGATATCAGAAACCAAAACCGGAAGCCCAGTGAAGATTTTCAGAACTCATCTATTGGTAACGTTTGTTTTAGCAATGCACAGCATACCTCCAAGGAGAAAGGCAAATATATGACTCTAACATCGGACAAAGTCAATGAATCACCAGTATTTGACTCTCAATCTAGTTTATTGAGTCCAGCACACAAAAAGTTAAAGAATAACCACTCATTTCCAGAGCTCAAAAGTTGCAGCCCTAATTTCTCAAGCATGTGTAATGCTTCCAACAACAGCCTTACTTCTTTCAGGTATTTCACTTAAAGTTTTAATAGGATGGTACTATAAGGGAGTAGGGGAAAGGGAAGTAGAGAATATTAATTGCTGAGATAACTGGTATTGATTGTGGGTAGCATAAGCCAGCCTTTGAGGGATTCCTATTATATTTACCAGCCTTTCTTTCTATTTTCCCTTCTGGTACTACTAACTGCTAGAAAAAGCTGTGGCATTTACCAATAGAGAATTCATCAATGACCTTGAGAAGGAAGTAATTTCCATCTGGTCATAGAGACAAAAGCAAAACTACTAAGGCATTAAGAAGTAAATGGGTTATCAAAGTTTTAAACTGCACTCAGACTTTTAGGACACTCTATATTACTTGAGTCCTGGAACTTGGCCAAACTCATAAAAAGATAGTTTTTCAAGTTTATCATTAAAAGTCATGACATATGTATTTATCAAGTGTTCAACTACCTAGTGATGGGACTCTGAGAAATCTTGAATGTCATAGCCATAAAAAATTTATGTAGGAGGAAGTTTGAACCTTGGTCACTTCCTAGCTGTGGGACTCTGGGCAAGATCTGTGAAATTAAAGAATAGGATTTGTTGGCCTGAAAGGCCCCTTTCAGGTCTAAGTTGATAGCCTTATGATCCAATCTTTAAAACAAATGCTTTTCCAATTTATTATGAACTTAAGAAATATGAACATTTCACCATACAAAGACTAGAAAAAAGAATTGCGTACATTACTTTGAAATTAATTATGCAAGTGTTTTTTGGTTGTTGTTGCAAAGGGAAAGTATATATTAAATATAATACTAACACAACTGGTTGAAGGCTAAAGGAAAAGGGAATAGCAAAGAATGAGATGGATAGATAGTTTCATGAAAATTATGAACATGACAGACTTCAAAAGAAACTTGGACAGGCTTCAAGATAGAGTGGAGAATAGAAGAACCTGGCATGAAGAATAAGACACAGTTAAATAACAGCTACAAAACCATTCTGCTTCTCTGTGGTCCCTTCCAACCTTTCTATTATTTTGTATTTTTAAATCATTTTATTGATTTTCTTCCTGTTTGTAGTATTTTCTCCCCTTTCATTCCCTGCTTTCCAGCTTCTCCAAATGGAAGACCTCTCCTCATACAAATAAGAATGAATCCTATCTATAATTCAAATGAAGACTTCATTCCCAAAGTGTATACTTTGCTTTTTGGTGAAAATGTAAAATTATATTAACATGCTATATTATTATTAGATATGTAGTTATATACAACAGTTATATCAAACTCAGATAGAAATGTGATCACTAAACGATACGTTAGGATTCTTATAAACTACATTCTGACTTAGGAAAAAAAACCCACATGTTAACATTATCTGTATTTCATTGTATTTTATTTATTATTGATTGACTGATTTTATTTGATTTATTATTTCCCAATGACATTTTAATCTGGTTCAAACCACACTCTGGAGTGTTTTTGGCTAAAAAAGCCTCGTGTATGGTAATGTGATAGACCAAGTCTCAACCACTGCTTGACGCCAGAAACACTTTTTTTTTTAATCTCAGACCTGAAGTTTCATTGATATGGACACTGTATCCATTAGTGCATCCACAACTCTTCTGATCCTTAGTTAATTGTCTTCCTAAAATGCCGTTCTCACTTCCCCAAAATTCATTAATCCGAATTTAACTTTCTTGTAATGCATCTCTCAAACAGACTAGTCTTATGAAGACAGTCATGAAGTTACATTTGAAATTGAAACTCTTTCATCTAGGGTAGTCTTACAAAAGCTTTTCCTTGACCAGCATAGTCTTCAAGGACCCAGGGTCTCTTCCATTCTATTAGAATAGTACTTCAGTGGAGAGCTATACTATTTATCATTATCAACAGCCTGCAAGTGATGGTCAACATTGCTTTTGTCTTGGAGCTCTCTGTCACTCCCTTAAGTCTAAACCAACAAAACAGTCACACACCTGAATTGTAATGTTTGTTCATTTTCGAGGTATAAATACTCATATTAGAAATTTAACAAGGGATTTGGGTTCCATCATACTTCTACCCCTCTGTCTCAGGGGAGACATACTTTGTTCACAGAGAGACACACATTCACTGAACTTCTTTAAAAAGCTATTCTTTTTCACTTGTTCTCTAGGCATTTAGTTAGGCTGTGGTCAACGTGTTAGTTGCTTTGCAAATTAAATAAGTAACCAAAATAGACACTGATCTAAAGGATCTAACATTCTGAGTAAGTCATTCAGTAAGAATTTAGTAAGCACTTACTTGGCACTTGGCAAAAGCACCAGGGATACAAAGAAAGGAACAAAGATAGTTCCTCCGGTCAAGGAACTTATAATCTAGTAAGGGAAACAACATGCAAACAAACTATATACAAACAAGATACAGACAGAATAAATTGGAAATAATCAATGGAAGGAAAGATTGGCATTAAGGGGAAATTTTCTTTGAGTAGATAAAATGTATTTCAAAGAGAGACAGGGCTTAAGATGGGCCATAAAATACAAAATAATATTCTTTTTAAAATTTTGTTTGTTAGTTCAACTTTTTTACTTCTCAATGATTCCTTTCTGAGTCAATGAGATCCTTCCATATAAAAAATATGTACAGATGTATAATCTATATCAGATTGATTACTGCCTTGAGGGGAGAAGGAAAGAATAGAGAAAAAATGGAACTCAAAATATTATAAAAGTAAATTATAAAATCAAAATGTTATAAAAATTGAAAATAAATAATTTTTAAAATACAACATGTATGTAATTTATATATCAATACATTGTTATGTAAAAAGGTATGCTTCATTCTACACTGGTAGGCCAGCACCTCACTGGTAAGGTGGGAAGTATTCTTCACACAAAGGCACAATTAGTCTTTTGCATTGATTAGTTTTGAGATATTTCCATGTTTTCCTTTGCATCAGAACTCCTTAACTTTTATTGACCTTTTTGATAGTCTAGACAAATGCTATCGATTCCTTTTTAGAATAATATTTTAATTGCATAAAATAAAATACATAGGATCACAAAATAAACCAGTTATGTTGAACTATAAATATCAAGATATTCAAAAGTTCATAGACTGGAGGTTAAGAATCCCTGATTTACATTATTGTGACCATTTTGTAATTTGTTCCCCAGGTTCTATTTATTTTACTCTAAATTTGTTCTTATAAGTCTTTCTACATATCTTAATTCTTAGTATCCATTATTCTTATGGTGTAATTGAATATTTCATTATATTCATGTAGTCCAATTTGTTGAGCAAAATAGCATTTTCTTCATTGGATATGGATTTGCTAATGTAATTCCTTTTCTGACTAGTCAGATCAGCTATTCTTGAAGAGCTCAATAGACCTGCTATGGCTAGATTGACTTCTAGGAGTCATTAAAGCTTAATTCTTGACAAATGAAATTCTACCATAGCTTATTGGCTTGTCCCAAGTGACAACTCTCTAACCTGCCTGATACCACTTTAACTAGCTTAAACAGTAAGTTCTGTCTCTGAGATCTTAATACCTCGGCAAAGGAAAGCACTCCTTATTCCTGACTTGTTCACTATTTGCTGGAATCACACATGATCTGTTCTTTTCAATCTATTATTCAATATTTATTAAGCATCTACTATCTGTCAGGCACTATGCTAAGTGCTGAGGATATGCAAAAAAGAGGCTAAAGATAGTCCCCCTGACTTTAATGAATTCACAATTTAATATGGGAGACAATGTACAACAAATATATACAAAATGAGAAATTTACAGGGTAAATAGAAAATAATAGAGGGAAGAATTAGGAGGTGTGGGGAAGGCTTGTTGTAAAAGGTGAGATAGTACTTAAGGCTTAAAGGACTTTTTCAGACAACATGATTACTTTCATTGTCACTTATAAGTCTGCTTATTCTTTGGATTAAAAAAAAAAGTTGGAGATAAATCATAGAGATGGAGCTTTCAGGTGACTTGATGAATAAATGACATTTTTTTTTTTTTCCATAGGGCTATTTGGAGCTAGGAAGGATCTTAGAAGCTACCTCATCTATCCCTCTTGTTTTTGAGATAAGAAAATGGAGACTCAGAGAAATTCATTTATTTGTCCACCTCCCACAACTAATAAGAATCACAATAGGATTTCAATCTAAGTCTTTTTGATTGTCTTCACTCTATCCATTCCACTAAGCTACCTCAAATTACCTTTGGCTCTAATTAGCACCCTGGAAGTAATCTTTCATAAAGGAGGGAGGTGACTAGAGTGCTGGCCTTGAAGCCAGGAAGATCTGGATTTAACTCCTGCCTCTGACACATACTGGTTTTGTGGTCCTGGACAAGTAATTTAACTTCTCAGGAAACTTTCTAAGTAGCAGAGAATTTATAATATTCAATGCAACAAGGATTTCCTCAATTGGAAGTTCTCAGTAGTGATAATAAGAATAGTAAATATTTATATAGAACTTGAAGGTTTGCAAAGCACTTTATATAAACTAAGTCATTTTATCTCTATAACAACCTAATAGGTACTATTATTGCTTCTATTTTACAGATGAAGAAATAGGGTGAATAGCAGCAGCTAAGTCACTTGTCAGAGATCACATAACTAGTAAGTGTCTGGCTAAATTTGAACTCATGTCTTCCTAACATCAACCCTAGCATTTTTCTCATCTAGCTGCCTATCCTCTGGAATAAAATAAAATCTGATTAAGTGCAGTATTCCTCTGCCTAATTTAGGAAAGTGTCTAATGCATGAAAATAATCTCTGAACATCCTGCTTGGCTCTATATTTTCAGAAAAGAGATAAATGATGATCATTTTCAAACACACTGAAATTATGTGAAATTATTAAATCTCTGTTTGCTAAATTAGCAAATCTTGAACAATTTAATTAATTGAGGGCTTAAAGTTTGATAATTTAAAAATCATTTCTTTGCAAACCATTGGCAGCCAAACTATATGATTAAACATGGCACAGCATACTCCTTAGAAATGCTGGTGTATTGTGTGTGTATGTGTGTATATATATGTCAGGGCTTCTTAAACTTTTTTTCAACTTGTAATTCCTTTTTGCCCAAGAAAATTCTACACAACCACTAGGATAAAGGTATATAAAATAGGTATACAAATCTGATGTTTACTGATATATGCTGATAATATATCTGATAATAAATCATAATTTCACAACCCCTACATTCAGTCACACAACCCCACAACTCACATTTTAAGAAGTTTTAATATACATGTTGACTATAGCTGAGCCATGATTAGACTGTCAAGATCAACTAGCAGAATAAATGTCAAGAGATGAAATGAATTCATCCAGAAGCACTTGTGTGTTCAGATATTTTACAGGGAGCAAATTATAAATTATAGTCATTTGTTTAATTTTTTTCTCTTTGTCTGGAGATAGTGTTCATCTTTTGAATAAGATTTTCAGCAGAAGTTCTTAAAATCCTATTTATTCTAGGACAGGGGTAGAGAATGTCTGGCCTATGGGCCATGTAAAGACCATGAAATCATTTGGTCTGACTCTGCCAGATAATGAGGTAAATGCAGGTAATGATGAGCTAAAATCTAGGTACAACTTTACACTCTTGGAGTTGTTTAAGTTGATAATTCTGTATGACCTGTAAATGATATTATAAATATCCAAATGGCCTTTGGCCGAAAAGGTTTCTCCATCCTTCCTCTAGGAGCAGGTGGCCCAATCACAGACTTTGTTACCAGTCCAATTTGACTTTAATAATCATTTGACATGGTAGTCAATTGAACTGTTACTATCATACCTATTTCAAATATACTTTCTCCATTCTTCCTCCATATTATGTATGTTTTCTTCTTCTCCTCACATATACCAGGAAATATAAATGACACAGCTCCTCCTAATTACTCACATAAATTTGTTTGGTAGGTTTCTCTTTAATCTTTTGTTTTGTTTTATTTTGTTTGAGTTCTTATCCAGCTTTGGTCTTTTCATCAGAAATGCTTGAAAGTCCTCTCTTAATTAAAGAATTGTTTATTTCTCTCATAGGATTATATGTAGATTGTGGGTGTAGTTATTTTTGGTTGTAAGCCTCTCTCTGTTTTACTTTTTGAATTATTGTATTTCAAGATCTTATAGGAGCTATTACATCTTATGTGATCCTGACCGGTCAGAATCTAGATGATCACAGTATTTTTTCTTGAATATGGCAGCCCAGGATTTTGTCTTTAGCATGTGAGGGAATTTTTCATTCTGGGTTTCTTTCAGGAGGTGATTAGTTGATATTTTCTACCTGTTTTTGTTTGTTTGTGTGTTTTGTCCTCTGGTTCTATTGAATCTCAGTAATTTTTATTTATGATTTATTGAAGTATAGTTTTCTAGGTTTTTAAAAAATCAGATTTCTTCCCTCCCTCCCTTCTTTCCTTCCTTCCTTTCTTCCTTCCTTCCTTCTTTCCTTCCTTCTTTTCTTCCTTCAGTTCTTCTTCCTCTTCTTCTGACCCCCTCTTACTTCTTCCTCCTTCTATATTTTTTTTTAAATTTTACCCTAATAGTTCTTGCTTTCTCATAGAGTCATAGATTTCTGTTCGGTCTATCCTGGTTACCAGGGAATCTGTTTCTTAGAATAAAGATTATCACTTTTCTTTCTAAGTTACTTATTATTATCATTCCAATTGTTTTTCTCAAAATATTAATTTCATTTTTATAATATCTTCACTTTTACTAGGTATTCATGTGGTCCTAGTGAAAAATCCATTTTGGACTTCCATTTGGAGTCTCACATAGTCCAATTACTCTCTCCTTTCAGGGAATCTCTAGATTTGCAGTAATTTTTATAGTGATTGATCTTTTGTATGATTTACTCTTCTCTCTCATTTTAGTTATAGAAATGGGGTTTTGCACCAGGTCTAGGCTCTGCCTTTTGATGCATTTTTATCCAATTTGATCTTAATCTCTATCCACTGGCTTCATTGTCTGGCTGACCACCATCTCCTGGGGCTTTGAAGTAGATCTTCAGTGCCATCTATGATATCCCAGGATAGTATTAGGGAACTTGAGAGCCCTGAGTCTACACTAACCAGAAGACAGCTCTGTGGTCTGGGTACTGAAATACTGCATTGATCCTTCCATAGTTTTTTTATTTCTCAGAGAATTTCTCCTCTCTTGCTTCTTATAGACTACATGTATCATGTCACTGGTACTTGCTTTGTTTTAAGAGATTCTTCCACTTGCCCATGGGCTTCTGCTTAACTTTTTTTGTTCGTTTCTATAGTGGGAAAAAAATCACTTATTCCAGTATCTCAACGAATTCTTTGACCATTCTTCAGACTGGTATGAAATTGAGGATTTTGAAGTAGTCCTTATATGATAGTCTGGTGTTTTGTTCCTGTTCGGTCAGTCATTTTAACAGCAAATTCCATTGTTCATGCCTGCTGGTTAAATTTACAATAAAAAAGGAACATTTTAGAAAAGAGGGCATTGAATTAGATACTCCATAAGGTTTCTTTCTGATCTTAGAAAAGTCTAGCAAACATAGTGTCCATCTCAATATAGTAGATTTTGAATAAAATCAGTTTGAAAATAAGTAGTTTAAAAATAAATCCTGTCAAACTCTGTTAACCCTTTGATCCATCAGTGTCTCTACTTGTTCTCTATCCCAAAGAGATCATTAAAAAAGAAAAAGGACTTACATGTGCAAAAATATTTGTATCAGCCCTTTTTGTAGGGGCAAGGAACTGGAAATTGAGTGGATACCTAGCAGTTGGGAAATGGCTGACTAAGTCAGTATGTGAATGTAATGGAATATTATTGTACTATAAGAAATACTAAGCAGGCTTCTTTCAGAAAAGCTTGAAAAGACTTCCATGAACTGATGCTAAGTGAGATGAATAGAATATTGTACATAGTAACAACAAGCCATTCATATCTCGAGAGAATTTTTTGAGACTGTGGATAAAAGAACGGTATTTTCACTTTTGTTGATACTATTTATTTGCATGTTTTTTTCCTTTCATGTTTTTTCCTCTTTTGATCTGATTTTTCTTTTTTTTAAACATCTTTTATTTATTTTTTTAAATTAAAGCTTTTTATTTTCAAAACATATGGATGGATATTTTTTCAACATTGACCCTTGCAAAACCTTGTGTTCCAAATTTTTCCCTCCTTCCCCCCCAACTCCTCCCTCAGATGGTAAGTAATCCAATATGTTATACATGTTAAATACAATATAAGTAAATATGTATACAGTTATCTTGCTGCACAAGAAAAATCCAATCAAAAAGTAAAAAAAGTGGTAAGAAAACAATGCAAGTGAACAACAACAAAAAGAGTGAAAATGCTATGTTGTGATCCACACTCAATTCCCACAGTCTTCTTTCTGGGTGTAGATGGCTCTCTTCATCACAAAATTTGATCTAATTTTTCTTGCACAGCATGACAAATGTGGAAATGTGTTTAAAAGAATTACACATGTTGAATCTATATTGGATTACTTGCTGTCTATAGAAGGAGATAGAGGAATGAAGGGAAAAAGTTTGAAGTGCAAAGTTTTGCAAGGGTAAATGTTGAAAACTATCTTTGTGTGTATTTTTTATTTGAAAAATGAAGGAATATGTCTCTTCTTTTAATTGTATATGAACTGATGCTTAAAATAGGCAAGCCATAAGAACAGTGTTTGTCTTTATTTTGAAAATACTAATTTCTTCTCTTTTTTACTTATTTCTCTCCACATGTCCCTTATACTTTCCCTAGTCACATATGTCTTCCTAGTCTAGCCTAGTGGTCATGTATATAACTCTTGTGTCAAATACCTTTTTCATAGAGACTTTAGATACTCTTATCTTGCCAATGCAATGTTCTGGAAAAGATAGCTTGTACTAGCAGTTTTGAGATGATCTTAAAAAAAGAAAGGAAGGAAGGAAGGAAGGAAGGAAGGAAGGAAGGAAGGAAGGAAGGAAGGAAGGAAGGAAGAAGAAAGAGAGAGAAAGAAAGAAAGAAAGAAAGAAAGAAAGAAAGAAAGAAAGAAAGAAAGAAAGAAAGAAAGAAAGAAAGAAAGAAAGAAAGAAAGAAAGAAAGAAAGAAAGAAAGAAAGAAAGAAAGAGAAAAGAAAAGAAAAGATAAGATGTCTTACCATGAATTACTTTTCCTTATGGAGTCAAGAATAGGGCTTTGGCTTTTGATTTATAAAGATCTATGAGAGAGTCTATCAAACGTGATAATTTGAAAGAAATGAAGAGATTGTTTCCTATTGTGACTGAGGAGAAGCTGGAGAAAACTGAAAGAAAGGAGATGGAAAGATTCTTTTCTGATGAAATGATTTTCACTTTTATCTTTAAGAAGATTTTTGAGAAGAAATTGTATGTTGTATCTTGAAAGAAACTGCAAAGTGTATAACCGAGTCTTTATAAGTAAAGAAAAATCAATGGATGTTAGAGTGAGGGATCAAGTGGACTCTGGCTGTGTTCTTTTGCACTTCAAAATATTGTATATAATAAATTATATATGCAATGGTTTAATATCACGAGGTTAAGATATTATTGCTATATATTAAAATAAGAGTAAACTATTAGGAAAAGATGGTTCTCCAGTTTATTAACTGGCTTTAGCTAATTCATTACTAGAAAAAAAGTTGGCAACTTTATCAATGAGAAGGAAAATATCTAAACAAATTCGGTGGTCATCCTAGAGTTTGATATGATAAATGTTTTAAAAAGAGTAAGAATCAAGTTTGAGGGTAAACTATAAGCAAGTGTGGCAGACCACATTTAAACTCACTACATTTTATTATGAAATGCAGTTGTTTCTGGGTTCTCAAAGCATATAGCAATAAGAAAAAAGAAAAATGAAAAAAAGCTGGTCCTACCAAGTTAGAAAACTTTTATTAGTCTGAGAGGTGAACTATATCTTTTTCCCACTAATGACCAGATCAGAAAGACAGATCCCTAATCTGTCCACTGGGAGATGAAATTTTTTTTTTTCAGTAACATCAATGCTCAGATGTCACCTATGAAGTTCTAGATACCTTGTAATGTGACACATATGCTATTGTCTACATCAGTGGAAAAAGTAAGTAAACTGATGAAATCAGTAACCCTTTTGCCTTTTCTCCTCCATCACACTTATCTCATGTGATGAGTGAGCTTTACCAAGGCTAACCTCTACTTGTTCAAGAGATTCCATTCCATCCTATTTCCTTCAACAGATAATCCCTTCTGTCATACCCATTCTCACTTATTTTCAATTTCTTCTGTCTATTGGCTCATTTCCTGAAATGCCAGTTTGAAAATATGCCCATGTCTCCCTCTATCCTGAAAAAAATTCCCTACTTGGTCATTCAAGGCCCTCTATCATTCTGTATCCCTTCTGCCCTCATTAGCTAACTTCCTAGAAAAAACCATTTACAATAGGCACTTTAACTTTCTCTCTGACTCACTTCTTTATTCTTTACAATCAGGCTTCCAGCCTTACTCCACCAAAATTAATCTTTCCAAGTTTTTATGCCCTAATATATGGTCAATTTTTGTGCAATTACCATGTACTGCCAAGAAAAAGGATTATTCCTTTCTGTCCCTATTCAGTTTTCTCTAGAGATCTCTCATATCTGGGTTTTCTAGGATTCTATTAACTTCTCTAGTTTCTTTCTTGTATATTTTGTGGTTAGATTTGTCTGATTTCGAGAGGGAAAGCTTGAGGTACCCCACTAATACAGTTTTCTGTCTACTTTTTCCTATAACTGGCTTAAAATCTTCTCTAGAAATATGCATATGCATTTAGTATCATTACTACTTCACTGTTTACAATACCGTTTATGAAGATGTACTTTCCTTCCTTATCTCTTTTAATAAGATTTGCTTTGACTTTTGTTTTATCTGAGATTAGAATTGCTATCCCTGCTTTCTTTTTTTACTTCAGCTGAAGCATAATAAATTCTGCTCCAGCCTTTTACCTTTATTCTGTATGTGTCTTTCTGGGTCAAATGTGTTTCTTGTAAACAACATATTGAAGGATTATATTTTTTAATTCACTCTGCTACTTGTTTCCATTTTATGGGAGAGTTCATCCCATTCACATTCACAGTTATGATTATCAGCTCTGGATTTCCCTCCATCCTATTTTCCCTCATATATATATATATATATTGCTGTCTTTCCAGTCTGTTCTTAGTAGTGCTTTTTTACCCACCCCATCCACTACCTTATCTTCTGTTCCCCCTTCCCCCCTTCTTTTACCTTTTCTCCTAGTGTTTTTGCCCTCTTTTTTCTTTCTTCTTTCTCCTGCTACTTCTTTATAGAGTTAGATAAATTTCTATACCCCGTTGAATAATTAAGTTATTCCCTCTTAGAGCCAAAAATGATGAGATCAACTTCAGATCATGCTCATCCCCTTCCCTTCTTTCCCTTAATTGCAGTATTTCTTTTGCACCTCTTCATGTGATCTAGTTGTCCTAGTTTACCTTCCCTTTCTTCTTTTTCCAGTACAGACCTTTTCCACCCCTTAATATTTTTTTCTTTGATGCCATCATATCAGAGTCCATTCACAACCATACCCTCAGTCCATGTGATGCCCCCCCTCTGTCTGCCCCAGTCACAGATAAAATTCTCAAGAGTTACAGATATTGTTTTCCTATCTAGGGATGTATTCAGTTTAACCTTTAAATTTTATTCATACACATGCACACACACACACACACACACACACACACACATCCCCCATTTACCTTTCTATGCTCTTGAGTCCTGTGTAGATTAAATTTTTGGTTTAGTTCTGTTTTTTTCAGTAGAAATGATTTAAAGTATCTTACTTCATTAAAGCTCCATCGCCTTCCCTGAAAGATGATGCTGAGTCTTGCTGGGAAATTAATTCTTGGTTGTAATCCGAAGTCCTTTGCCTTGCAAAACATGGAATTCCAGGTCCTCTGATCCTTTCTTGTAGAAGCTGCCAGATCCTGAGTAATCCTGGCTGCTTTTGTCTGACAGCTTTCAGTAGTTTTTCCTTGAAATTGTAGTTTTGGAGTTTCACTGCAGTATTCCTTGGGATTTTTCTTTTCAGATCTCTTTCCAAAGGTGGTCAATGGATTTTTTCAATCAGTATTTCCCTCTGTTTCTAGAATTTTGGAGCAATTTTCCTTAATGGGGGGGTAGGTCATGGCTTTCAGATAAGCCAATAATTTTTGTATTGTCTCTTATACATCTGTTTCCCATGTCAGCTGTTTTCCAATGAGGTATTTAATGTTTTCTTTCTTTTTTTGTTTGTTTGACTGATTCTTGCTATCTCAGAATCATTAACTTCCATTTGCCTTGTTCTGGGTTTTAATGTGTGATTTTCTTCAGTTAGCTTTTGATTAACTTTCCCATTTGATTAATTTTACTTTTGAAAATGTTTTTTTCAGTGTTTTTTTTTTTTTTGTTTGTTTTGTTTTGTTTTGCATTTGGCCAAATATTTTTTTAAGGAATTGTTTTCTTCAGTCCTTTTTTTTCCCCTTCCTTTTCTATGGTATTGACTCTCTGTCATACATACATCTCATTTCTTTTTTCACTTTTTCTTCTTCCTCTTTTATTTGCCTTTTAAAGTCTTTTGTGAGCATTTTCAAGAGCCAATTTATATGATTCTTTGAGATTTCTTCTGTGGACATTTTGCCCTCATCTGAATTGGTGTTTTGGTCTTCCCTGTCACCATAGTAGCATTTTGAGATCAAAGTTCTTTTCTGTTTCTTGCTCCTTTTCTTTCTTCTTCTTTTGGTATTTCTTCTTTTTTTACTTTTATGGTTGAATTCTGGGGTACTGGCTCAAGCTTCCTATACAGCCCTGAATCATAGCTTTGAGCACAGAGATTCTGTGTTTGCAGGAAGTAGCTTTAACCATTCTTTGCAGGAAATAGCCTGGTTTCCTAGAGTTTGCCTTCTGAGCTGGAATTGGAAACTTCTTCACTAATTTGCTCCTCTCCTGAGCCAAGACTGAGGGTCTTAGCTGCTAATTTAAGACTCTCTCAACAGCTTTTCCAAAATCTGTCTGAGCTGGAGTGAACACCCTTTTCACCTCAGTAAGAATGACTTTTCTTGAAGTTTTTCCCAGTCTATCTTGAGCTGGAGGGTGGTTTCATTCCTTCAGACTCTTATTCAGAGACTTGGTTTCATGTAGTTTTCAAAGGAAACTGAAAGAGCTTCCTGGCTTTATTCTGCCATCTTCTTTGCATGTATTTTGAAATATAAAAACTATTGCAATTTAAAAACTAAGCCTTAAATTTAATATTATTTGATTCATTTATTTAAAAGAACCTGTAAGCTCATCAATGTATAATCCCTTTAGTTGCAGCCCATACATGCCTGCTCATTTTCTGTGACATTAAGCTATATTCTAAAAATATTCAGCAGTAGGGATTATGCTGAAATTTTGTCAGAATGAGGAATTCTCTCATTGTAAAAGACTTGGAATCCACTGAGATTTTATTCTTTTTCATAGGACTGTTCTAAAAGACGTGTAAGGCACACTTTCATTTTAGATGCAAAAGATATTAAGTTCATTATGGTATTTGCTATTTTAAAAAATGTAAATTCCTGAGGAAAGTCTCTATGGACATTATAGATAAAAATTTCAGATTATTATCAGCATTATTATTATTATTGCTGACCTTTTATTTTAAAGGAGTACCTCCCTTTGTGATTTTTTTAACCTTTGGTTTTAATAACTGCAAAGCATTATTTCCCTCTGATTCCATAAAAGACTAAGTAAGCTATTAAAACAGCATTATGAAAAGATATAAAAAATTAAAAAATAAAGAATCATCATCATAATGAAGATATCCATTTCAAAGCGAGTACTCTGCAGACTGTTATAAAAACGACTTATTTTGGGTCTTTCAGATTTGTTCTATATATATGTATGATGGCAAGGAGAATAAAATTTCCCTAGCAGCTTTATAAAGTAGCCTTCTCTACTTTGCTAGGCAGACTGTTTTTTGCTAAAATATGATTGGTACCATTATAGTGTCCTTGACAAAGGAAAACATGTGGGAAATAGCCCTTAATTGCACAGTAAAGGGGATTTTTTTTATGGTTAGTAAGAACTAGTTTTTTGAGTTTACTACCTGTAAAAATAATTCTTGGAAAAGATTGAAGATTTTCTTTTTGTAGAATTGGGGAGAGACAAGAAAGATAAAAAATGTGTGGTAATTGAACAAAAATAAAATTTAATATTAAAAAAGGGCTAATGGGAGAGAGAGCAGAAATTGAGAATATTTTAAAGAAAGTAAAGCAGCAATACTTCAGCATGGGCAAGAAAAAGGAACATAAAAAAAATAAATGTATAGCCATGCTTGTGTCTTATATGAAAATTTTAGTTATTGCTGTTCCACAGTATTCATGGTGGCCTTTAGATATGGAAAAATCTTGGACATCATGAAAATCATATGCAAAAAAACAGAAAAGATTCATTCCATTTACATTCCTATCTATTGTTGACTACAGGTCCATCATTTTAATTGAGTTGACTACTTGGGGGGCAGTGGTGATGTTGTTAATGATCCCCTTAGAGCGAATAAGCTGGAGATATTTTGTAATCTCTCATTTCAGTGAACTTCAAGTTAGTATGACAGATAGTACTTGTACAAAAAACACTGCCAGTCCTCGCTGCAATATACATAACCGCCACTGCATTCTCCGAGTTGTGAGAAAGGATGGAGAAAACAAGGGCAGGCAATTTTATGCTTGTTCTTTACCTAGAGGAAGCCAGTGTGGATTTTTTGAAGTAAGTATAAGGTTTATTGAACATTACTTGATAAAGATAGTAAAAAAATAATAATATTTTATTATATATATTGACCACAGGATATAGGTAACAATTTTCCTCCAAACACCTTTAAAAAAGAACAGTCCCCCCCCCCTTTCTGAGACCTGACTTGAAAATCAATGAGATTCATCAAAAAGTTTATTAAAAACACATTTAATAGGACTTATCACATCCGTCCTCCACAGAAACTTTCAAACATTAATTTGTCCCCATGAGAGAAGAAGTATTATCCTTAGCTTATGTATAAAGACTAGGATTAAGTGATTTACCCACATAGCAAATCTGTGATAAGGAAGTCACAATACTGACTTCTTGTGCTACCCCCCAAATGTGTGTGTGTGAATAATAAAGATGGGAGAGAAAACATACTAAGCTACCTGTAATTTTACTCCCCAGCAAGTTTCTATAGGTATTGGGCATTAAATTAATACTAATGGCAACATTAATATGTTGGTATCTCACTGAAATATTGTAAATTTCAGCAAAAAGTATTATCTATTTCAACCACCATCCTTCCCCCCTTTTGGTTAAGAGGGATTAAATATGGTCTATGCACTCAAAATTTTCCTTTAACAAAATATTGTTCCAGTGTAAACTATATTTGGATCATTAAGACCTGGGTTCAAATTCTGCCTGTATTAGACTAGCTATATGATTATGAGCAAAACTCTTAATCTGAGTCTCCAGCTCCTTAGAACAGAGTAATATGAAGGAACTGAAATTGTTGACTCCTAAGGTCACCTCTGTCTCTAAAAGTATAACTTTGAAACTTGATTTAGCTGAAACAGGTATTAATCATTTAACATTTGTTAAGTGCTTATCATGTGCTAGATGCTGGGTATATTTTATCTTACACATTACTTCTTGTATGCCACGACTTTCATTGCAGTTAGTATTCAATATAGTTTTCACTAATATCTTTATGAAAGTGGAGGAAAACCTATAAAAAATGTTTTTATAAAAGTTAATTGAAATTGATAATTAATGGAATTATTCAGAAAATTTTAGCTGATTGGGGGGGAAGGAAGAACTTATATTTTTGAAAACTTGTTTCTTGGGAACAAGAGCTCATATCTTTCTAAAGTTATAATAGTATTATATTTATTCCCAGCTATTATATTTATCCTTATATCATCTTTGTAAACTTTATAATATGTCTTTATTTTCCTTTTTCAGTGGGCTGATTTGTCATTTCCATTTTGCAACCATGGAAAACGTTCAATCATGAGGACTGTGTTGAAAATTGGTCCTAATAATGGAAGAAACTTTTTTGTGTGTCCCCTTGGGAAGGATAAACAATGTGATTTCTTTCAGTGGGCCCAAAATGGACAAGGAATAGAGATTATCCCAGGATGCTAATTGTTTTTATTTTCATTTGTATAGCATATCTGATCCTTAATCTCTTAAAATGGCATATTTTGTATTAGTTTCTTTTTATTTAGTTTTGGGGTTAAATACTCATTGTAGTTCACCAGGATGCTTGAAGATTATTGTTGATATTGCAGAGCTTTTAATAGATTTTTTTCAGCCTCTTCTGTATAAATGTAATCTTCCCTCTACTCCTACTCTATATTGCTTTTTTTTCATAAGAACTTTGTGTTTTGTCAGATATATGAATACCTTCCACGTAATGAATGTATTTAATGACACAAATAAAGCACTTTAAGTAAAATAGTTATTACATGTAATGTTTGCATGAAAGCCTGGACTTTGATTGGAGAGGGGATACCTAACTAATATCTTTTCTACCTGTATCTGGTATCTCTTCTTTACCAAAGGGTCAAAGCAGAGAGTGGTGAAGGATAGATGATAACAAAAGGCAAATTTGTATTCCAACAGTGCCCTTAACTGTGGTATAATTTTGAATAAGTCATTTCACCTCTGTTAGCCTCAGTTTCTCCATTTGTAAAAGGAGGGAGTTAGACTAGATGAATTACCACTTGGGGTGGTCTCAGAGTGGCAGGTATACATCCCATGGGGTGCATAAACCAGTCTACTGAGGGTAAAGAACTAACCAATAAGAAAATGGACATAATTTCCCACCCTCACAGCAATATCCATTCATAAGACATGTCTTGAACATACCATCATGGCACATTTTTTGCCTAATTCTCCCACATCACCTCTATCTTATCCTCTACTCCCTCTCCCCAAGCAAGTTCCCAACCTCTCATTGAGCCTCTCTTCTTGCAGTTATAACTGTTACCCAGACACTGTTGGGAAAATTTACCCATCCCAGATGCAGCATACTCCAGGCTTCCCACCAGATCTCTTCATTGGGATATCCCATAATTAACCCAGGGTAGTAAAAAAAAAAAAAAAGACTGCCTTAGTTTCCAGCTTTGGTGGAAGTGTTTTTGTGTTGAAATTCACTTCCTTAGCTAACTGCATTGCTAAAATGACTGTTTAATTGCTACCAGTTATTTACAATTTTACTCTGTCCCCCAGGAACATAAGCAAGACTTTTTCAGAAATAATAAAACATTTAATCATATTATTCCATTAAAATTATTATTGAGAACAAAAGTTTTTATTACTATTAGTTTTAATATTCTTTATTTCATCTTTACCTCATTCTTTTAATATTTTTTTTCATCATGTTTCATAAGAGGACTAGAAATAAAAAATGAAAAAGACTTTTGAAATGATTATGCAAATTATTCCAAAATAGTGGGAATACCATCCCTGGACCTTAACATTCTCAGTCTCTAAGACACAATAGAAACAGAAAAACTCTGAAAAGAAAGAAGGGAAAGGTATCCTGACTGAATCTGTGTGTATGTGTGTGTGTGATAGATCTTACTGACTGAAAAAAGTTGAGAAAAGATTGATACTTAACAATCTCTATGCCTCTTCTCCCATCTGTACAATATCTTTAAGAGTCATTCATCTATGAATTGTGAACCTCTTCAGTGGCAGTATTTAGGGAACAAACAGAAGTTCCTAAATGATATTCAACAATGAGATATAGCTTTGCCATTTTACAATTGACTGAAAAATAGGAAGGATATAATATCTTGTCCTTATTGTTTGCTAATAATGAAAAAACATTGAACTCAGTGGAACAAAATACCTGCCAAACATCTATAGATAGATTCATACTGGTTGGGAAAGTCTTGACAAATTTCTTAACCTCTTAGTACCTCTGGGTAACTTTCTAAGACTTAGTTTTTGCTATTTGAACTGCTAATTGTAGTTTCACTGGGGATTTCCTAAATGGAAATAACCACAGATCTAGACACCTCTCTTCCAATTCTGTGGTAATATTTTTCTCATTTTCAAGGGAATGAAAGAAAAAAATTATACAAAGATGTTCATCTTAATCGTTTACAGGTATATGGGACAAAGGTGTCCTAAATGATAGTCTATTGCTGCGTAATGGGCTATTCACATCAATTCCTAGAATTGAGTAGTGTCCATTCTCCTGATTTAGCTATCCACAGCTGGGGAAGTGTATAAAGGGGATGAGAAGTTTACAGAATAAATGAGTCACTAAGTATCATAAGAATGACTATGATTCTGCAGATTGAGTCTCCATACTTATGAAATAACAATTCTCTAAAGAGTACATATATATGTGTGTGTGTGTGTGTGTGTGTGTGTGTACATATATATATATATGTGTGTGTGTATATATATATATTGCTGAGGCAATTGGGGTTAAGTGACTTGCCCAGTGACTTAAGTCACACAGCCAGAAAGTGTTAAGTGGCTGAGGCCAGATTTGAACTCAAGTCCTCCCTAAAGTATTTTTTAAACAGGATTGTTCATATTTTTTTCTTTAGTACCACTATGTGAAGGATCATTAAGGAATGTTGGCCCTTAAGATTCAAAGGGCCAGTCAAGCAAGGGAATTAGATGGGACACCCACTCCCAGTATCCCTTTGAATAATTCCATGGATCTCAGATGTGAGGTAACTACTTTCTTTCTTTCCTTTGGAAGGGCATGTAGTTCTTTGCCTTGCCTTCCTGGGAAAGTTTTGGAAGGAACAGTGACAAAAAGTAGGGGTTATATTCCCTGGACCAGTCAGAATTAACATCAGTTCTCTTGGCCAAGTTTTCTAGAAATAACATGTTATTCTCAGGTTCTTTTCACACTTCCCCAAAAAATTCCTTTCTTAAGACAATCTTCCATTCTCCCTTCTTTGGAATCCCTTTCTTCTCGTTCTTATAGAAAATACACTAAAAATGGTAAATAAAAGTTGGAAATGTGAGGGGGAAAGCTTTCTGAATTCTAATTTCTGGGGGAAAAAACCTGTAGAAAAAGTAGCTCATAAGCAACTTAATCTCTCAGGTTTCTAGGCAACTCTCTAAAACTTAGAAATTGCAGAAAATGTGCATGGCAAAGAGAATTTCCTCACCTAGAAGTTCTTTTTACAATTGAAATCACAGGTCCAGATCCAACCTCTGCTCCGAGTCAGAAAGACCGGTGTTCTCTATAGCAAGAGCAGTATCTGATATTTATATTTAGTCTTTGAGACTCTGGGCAAGTCACATAACCTGTTTCCCCTGGCAATTCCCTAATATTACAAATTGCATTATAGGTGCAAGCTAGCATCAGTGAAAAGAATTATCTTCTCTGGGAATTACCCATTTAATATTATATGAGAAGTTTAAAGGGGTGAAAGAAAGATTTACAAAGACTTCCTCACAAGTTAGTACTAGAAAGGTTGGACTGATTTTCTAAATGAGGAAACAGGCTCAGAGAGGTGACAACTATAGTCATTAGGAAGCATCAGAGCTGGACCTTGAATCCTGACCTTCTAGCTCTAACTATAATGCACTTTTCTCTAAAAGACTCCCCTATAAATAACTAGCTCATATAGCATATCCTAAATCACTTAAGTACATATGTATATATAAATATGTTATATATACATATATTTGCATACACATACATCTATATGTATGTATGTATGTGAAATATTTAGTTAGAATATAATCTTCAATTCTGAGAATGTTTAAAATGGATATTGTCTTTTTGGTTAATCCTTTTTAGATTTTCCAGAGATTTTATTCCACTTTAATTTCCCCTTTTCATGGGTTGAATTTTGTGTCACTGCCTGCATATGTTAGTATTACTGAGAAGTTCAATGGGTATAGGACCTGAAATGAAAATATGTTCCAATCTGAGTCCCTGTAGATTTTCAACACAATCTGTCAGCTGCTGTTACACATTTTTTAACCTTGGTAACACTCTTCAAGCATAAATTCCACTTAAATGTCATCTAAAGAGAGTATTTTGAGTTTATTACAAATGGGGGAAAATCAGCAGTGATTAAAGGCTACTGAATCTTTCTAGTAACTTAAATGGCAGTTCTCACAATTATTTTCTTCAGCAATTTTAGAGAAATACGCTTATGATAAGATAGGCCCAAAATAATCAGATTAAAGAGTATGTATTCATAGAAAAAGAAGAAAAGATAAAAATAACTCCACTTTAATGGTTTATTGTATTGAATCACAGAAAGAAAATGAATAGATGATAATTATTACTCATGATGTCCATGATTTGTGTGTGATGGAATAGCAAGCACAGTGTCCTTGGAGAGATGTGGTATTGGGTCCTGGCTTTGAAGCTTACTTTCTGTGTGACCAGAGACAAGCTAGTTAGCCTCTCCATGCCCCAGTTTCCTCATTAGGATAATTAAGATAATACTTATTTAGCCATTGCAAGTTATGTTGCAAGGGAAGTCATTTAAAAGGCTTGATGATCACAGTGTTAGAATTATAAAGGACTTCAGAGACCATGAATGTCTTTTACCTTCTTTCTATCCCCAGCATTTAGCCCAGTGCCTGATATGTATTTCCTCTTAATAAATACCCATCTTGTTTTTTGTTTTTTGTTTTTTGTTTTTTTTTTTTTTTTTTTTTTTTTCCCTCCACAGGTGAGGAAGCTGATATCTAGGAAGCTTATTTAACTTGCTCAAAAATCACATAGGTAATGGTCATAGGTAGTAGGATTTGAACCCAAGACCCCTAACTTCAGAGCCTTCTTTGTGTATGTATACACACACATGCTAATTACATCATTTGATTGAAGAATAGACCAGGTAACTAAGTCTCTCAAAAAGTAAGGCATCTCACAAAACTAACCTAGGAAACTCAATTCCTAGATTCAGAATTCTGCTGACTCAGAAATTTGAAGAGGGAACACTAGAACCCCATCACTAATAGGTTTCAGAAAAGATCACTGGGACATAGCAAGGAGGCTACCTGAAACTTACTCTGGAAGCAGAGGACCTAAGTTCAAATCCTGTCTCTGATGATTAACTATGTGACTCTGAGCAAGACACAACCTTCCAAAGCTGAAAAATGGGAAGGGCTGTTTTATGGTCCCAACTGTTAAATCCATAATCCTCCAAAAATGCTGGGCATTTTCTGATCTTGGGAGGAGGAGGGGAGTTAATAGACTGTAAATCCAAAAGGTAGATATCAAAGTATATAGAGTACTGGGTCTGGAATAAAAAAACACATGTTCCTGAATTTAA
Organism: Myrmecobius fasciatus; assembly: GCA_023553655.1. Taxonomy (NCBI): domain Eukaryota; kingdom Metazoa; phylum Chordata; class Mammalia; order Dasyuromorphia; family Myrmecobiidae; genus Myrmecobius; species Myrmecobius fasciatus. The sequence goes on from JAJPUD010002352.1 coordinate 50,602, forward strand.
ATATGGCCTCAGACAGTTACTAAGTATGTGACTCTGGGTAGGTCACTTAACCTTGTTTGTCTCAATTTCCTCATCTATAAAATGAGCTGGAGAAAGAAATGGTAAGCCACTTCATAACCTTTGCCAAGAAAACCCTAAATTAAGTTACACAGATGTTGAAAACAACTGAACAAAAATAGTCCAAAGCCTTCATTTTATTAAAGAAAGGAAATTAAGGCCTAGGGAAATAGTCATTTGCCCAAGGTCATGTAGTCAGTATCAGAGCTAAGACTAGAATTAATTTTTATCAACAATGTATAAGAACCTATTTTTCCACTTTCTGTAATTAATGGTAACATAAAAAATTCAGATTATAATGCTCTATTTCACCAAGTTTACCCTACATCAATATCATGTGGTAGCCTGATAAGAATGACAACAAAAATTTTATTGAAAAGTTTAAACACCATTCTTAGCTGAGTCCATACAAAAATAAGTGACAGGCTGGATTTGGCAGTCCAAGGACTCCTGAACTATAGAGTTTAGCCAACATTTGTTTGATGTTAAAAGGCAGCATCCCAGTTGTTTCATAGCAAATTTAAACTTAATTGATTAACCCTTGATTTTTTTTATTACCATCCAAATTATCAAGTAACAGATTTTATGTAATAGTTTATTTTGCCACACATTTCACATGTAGATATTTTGACCCTCACAATAACCTTATGAGGGAAGTATTATTGTCTCCATCTTTCCATCTGAAGAAACTAAATTGAGAAATGGGACTGTGACTCTGGTTTTAAAGGCGGAGTATTAACTAAGCTACAGCAGATTTACTGCTATTCCCAAGTGCCATGATCAACTTTTCCCAGGACTCTAATAAGCCTCTTCTGGCTCTTATTTTCCCCTTCTTTAATAGGCTTCCATGCACTGAGAACTGCAGGATTGCTTGGGCAAAATTTGAATATGTGCAAGTGATCTCTCCCTTTCTTTCCACTGCTTATTAGGAAAGGACAGACCATAAATGATCTAGAAAAGAAATTCTGTCTCCCTGCGCAGAAGACCAAGTAAGAAATTTAAAACACCTGGATAATTGTCACCTATTAAAATTCAACAAAGAAAAAGAGTGTAACCCTTGTGTCTTGGATTGCAGTGGCACAAAGAACTTAAGATAAACTTTGAGGGATTTGTTTACTTCTTGGGTTCACCCCAAATAGCTTTAAAAAAAGTGATTGACAGCAGCTCCATTGATGCCATCAATCACTTTTTTCCAGCTATTTTGGGTTATTGCAAGCACAAGGTTAGCAGCATTCCTAAAGAAAATAATGGTTTTTTTTAAAAGGAGAAAAACAACAACAAAAAATGAGCCTTTGAGTAATCTTCAGTTTTGATAGTCTATGTCAGGGGTTCTTAACCAGAGTTCATGGACTGTCAAACAGTCTGTGAATAGATTTCAGGCAATCTGTGAACTGGGATGAGAGGAACAAATATTACATCTTTATTCCCACTAATTTTTGTAATCCTATATAAAGATACAATGTTTTTTCATTGTTAAAATTTAATAAATGCCAGAATTATTCTTTCTCACCCATTTTGGAAGTATAAGAGCTATTCTCTAGTACAATCTCACTATTAATTAGCATAGAAGCTTTGACCTGCTGACTTCTCATATGAACCAGTTCACCCCTCAGGCAACCTTGTTCCCCACTGCCCCAAGAGCTTACCATATTGATGCTGGATTTGGTGCAGCCACCTGATCAGATTAACCCAGTGTGATTCAGTCTCCCCAGAAGCAGTAACTCCATGTGTGTAACTTCATGCCCAATATTCTATGTATTTTATGCATTTAAAAAATATTTTTCTCTCAGAATAACCCTTCTCAAGGACTCTATGCTTCTTCAAACTGCTGTAGCAATTCATGTCACAAAATTGTTAATAATCCTCAGAATCACTTAGTTTCACATAGAAAGACTTCTGGAGACAAATGCTCCCTTCACCTCCAGTTCCTGTTAGCCTCCTGCTCTCTGTTGGTTAGAGTAGGGGACTGTTTTTCTTCCTATAGCTTTATTGTTCTATACCTGCTCCCTTCAGCTCTGTAGAATGGATCAGCCCCTGTGGTTTCTAAGGCCAGGAAAGGCAGGAATGGCTGTAGATGAAGGCAAAAGCTCCTGAGTTCCTGTTTCCCCAGAAGCAGCAATTCTATGTGTGTGTAAGTCCATGGTCCCAACTCCCTGAAAGATAGGTGTTAGACTAACTACAAAATAAGTCACACATTATTTGGACATTTCCAGTATGGGAATTTGTTTTACTTGACTGTGCATATGTTACAAGAGTTTTCTTTTTCTCTCCTTCCCTCCACCAGTGGCAGGTGGAGGGAAGGTGGGAAAGAGAACAAATGCTTGTTAAGTAAAAATTTAAAAAAAAAAAAACCAAATCTGATCAAGGGGACCTTGTATATAGCTAATATAATATAAGGAAGGAAGGGGAAACTGCCAGTATAAATCTGCCAAATCTGGTACCCTAATAGAAGGTAGCAGATACAGCAAAGGAAAAATAAGAGAGAGGACCAGTAGCCTACTGGAGCTATAGCAACAAAATCCATGTCCACATAAAAATGGAATATAATTATTAAATAGTGAAGTAAAAATCTTAATACAAAGAGACATGTTTTTTTTTATTGTTTAGATATCACTTTATTTGGTTTTTTTTGTTTTTTTTTATAAAGCTTTTTATTTACAAAACATATGAGTGACCTTTCAACATTGACCTTTGCAAAAAAACTTTTTTTTCCCAAGCTTTTCCTTTCCTTCCC
>JAJPUD010002352.1:58392-73948 GCA_023553655.1 Myrmecobius fasciatus
TTTTCTAACATTTTGTTTACCTCCTTAACTTCTTTCTTATTTATTTTGTGGTTTGACTTACCAAGTTCTGAGACAGGGAGGTTGAGATCCCCCACTATTATAGTTTTGCTGTCTATTTCTTCTTGCATCTCTCTGAACCTTTCCTCTAGGAATTTCCATGCTATACCACTTGGTGCATATATGTTTAGTATTGATATTGCTTCATCATCTGTGGTACCCTTTAGGAAGATATAATTTCCTTCTTTGTCAAAGAGACATGTTTTAATGCTTTACCATAAATAGTACTGAGCTGATGTTCACTGATTAAATCAATTAGTTACTTTTGCATTTAATTCTACTCTTTATCCCTTGCATTTCTTCAGGATTCATTCCCTCATACACATTCCTAAATGGGCACAGAAGGGAAGAGGACAGAGAGAAGATGCAGACTAAATCACAACTTTTCCAGGACATTGAATACAAATCACAAATGGAATTTTTCAACCTATGTGTCTCTTGTTACATGTTGATTTCTTCTAAATATGGGGAGAAATTGGAGAAGATATCTCAGAAACCAAATACTAGAGGAGTAAGCAAATAATCAAGAAGAATTTATTAAGCACTTACTACGAGCTAGGCAATGTGCTAAGCACTAGGAGTTACAAATACAAACCTTACTTTGAAGGAATTTACATTCTAGTGGGTATATTCAAAGGTAAATAATATGAAATCTCTGTCCTCAAAAAGTTTAGTATTAAGAAATGATTAGAATGGACACATTTCATTTTTTTTTAGCATTTATATTGCAAACAAACAGTTTAGTTAGGGATAGGGGAAGAAAAACAAAACCCATAGTTTTAATCTATATTTGCAAACTAAATACTTATAAAATGAATAAATTACTAAAGAAATCAGGTGTCCCTAGGCAACATTTCTATAGCTGTCTACTAGATGATAAAACATACATGCAACTCCAAATCACTAGCATAGGTATCTCAGTTTATATTTTAATAAATACTTGTCTGCTTTTAATATGTATTTGTCTCATTATTCCACTACACATAGCTTGTTTGGCAGTGTTTAAAAAAATTTATTTTGTTATCAATGAAAGAAAGCAATTTAGGAAACTGAACAGTGCAGGAAAACGTTACATTTAAGTATTTGAGTGGGTTATTGACTCATTAGTTTAATAACTCATTTTCTCCAAACTTGAATAATTTAAATGCATTAGAAATGATACGGCACTAAAAAGTGCATTCTTAAACTGGTAAACACTGGATCTTGGATCTGAGCTTGTAGTTATTACTTATTTAAAATAAACAAGCAAACTCCATTGAGATATAGTCTCATTTCCAGGAACGGTCTATTAGCAGGCAGCAGTGAGTGCAACAATTAACCATATCAGCACATTAAAGCCTGATGTGTAAACTCAAACATAGCAACAAACACACATCCTACCATGGCCTATTAAGTAATCAGAAATGATTGCAGATAATTAGCTTGTGAACAGCTGCATAAACTCAAGTATTCCATTTTTTATCAGTCATGGAGACTTCAAATAGAAGGGAAGTTTATCAAGTGTGGCTTGTATCAGGAATGTCAAAATGAAACAGATGGGCAACAAATTCAAACTTTTGCCAAATACTCTCATCTCCTTCATTTGCAGAATTCCCTCAGATAAAATTTCCAACATTTCCGTACTGTAGATATAAGGGAATCATACTGAGAAGAGGGCTCCATCAATAAATGATTTTAAATTATTGCAAAGCATGGTTGATGTGGAGCAAGCTACTAAAAGATCAACTCAAAATGGATCTAGATCAGGGATGATCTTTAAAGAGGCCATTTGTTCCCAGGTGTATCATTTCTACTTGATTGTATTTTTTAGTTTAAATTCGTTTCTGCCACTCGTGCATCACTTCTGAATGGAATTTTTAGAGCTCCAGGCTTTCAAAACTTGGTTATATCTGAGGTGACAAGAAGCATATTTCATGACAAGCTTTTCAGCTTTGATAGAGACTTTTTTAAGGCTAGAGAAGATAAGGCTTAGGATAGAGGCATGAGATCTGCCTTTCTAATATTAGGCAATAGGGTATGGTGGAAAGAGCCCTGGGGAGGAAGTCAATGGTTGGCCTTCCACCTCTGTAAGATGGTAGGGTTAAACCAGAAGACCACTAAAGTTCCTTCTAGATCTGGAACTCAGTGTGTTTATAAGTCTAGATTTAGGTTTGAGCCTCAACTCTAGTTTACTATTTATGTAAGAAATTATATTCTGTGAGACTCTTTTTCAACCTATTCTTTCATCTAATCTGTAGTTTAACCTTCTATATAAATAGAAACATTAGAAATCACCAGTCTTGGGTAAAAGGTCAACTACACAAGCATGAGTAAAATAAAAACTTCAACTCAAAAGGTGGCTACCATCCTTCCTTGCCTTCACTTCAGAGTCTCTTCAATCCCTTGGCTCCCGAGCCACGTTTGCACTTTTGTTCTGAAGGTGTTGTTTTGTTGAGGGTTGGTTTTTTTGACTTGACTTTGATTTATCAGGAACCACTCATCCTTTCCTTTCCAAACTTAAACCCCTGGAGGTGGAGCCGAATTGCCCTTTTGCCTATTTTTTATAGTTCAGTGCCATTACTCTTCTGAAGTACAGGGTTTCTTCCATATTTAAATAAATACTAGGGTAATAATTAGGTGGCCCTGGTGGATTAGCAACTAAGTTTTTAAAAAGTAGACTCTTTTGAAATGCAGTCGACTGCTTTAACTCCAACTGTTTAGCATAATTAAATCAAATGCTGTGTCTTTTGACATTTCCTTGATCTTCCAAACTTCTGTCACATAATTTAGAAGTCTCCAGTCTCTATCTCCATTATACCCGACAGAGTCTTCATCTTTTAGCCTGCTGTTTTTTTATTCTTCATTGCCATGTTGTTTTCCCTCATCACTCTAACCTTCTTTCTACTTTCCTGCTTTTAGGACTGTTCTACAATTTTGTTCTGAATTATTTCAATTACTTCAGGTTTCCTCTATGGGAGTACTTCACCCATCTTGAAGATTGCCACCTCTCTATAACATAATAATTGCTTTATGAGAATTTCTGAGTCCCCTAAACAAGGAAAGAATAAAGCAGAGGTTTTTAACCTGCCCATGAAATTGGATGGGGGAAAAATACACTTTTACTAATTTCTGACTGAAATTTAGTATCTCCTTCAATTAGAAATGCAGGTTAAAAATATTTTAAGAAAGAGGTCACAGGTTTCATTAGATTGCCAAAGGAGTCTATAATGCGAAAAATGGTAAAGAAGTCTTAGTGTGGAGGAAAGGAGCAGAGGATATAAGTTCAAATTCTAGTTCTGCCATTTCCAACTGGTGTGACTTTGGGTAAACTATCACCTTTCTAGGTCTTAATTGTAAAGAAGAGATTTGGGGTTCCAGTTTTAAATCTGTCAAATTGAAAACAAAAGAATATGAAAAATTCCCCAGGTGGCCACCTCAGTGCCAAGCCTCTACACATTTAGCTCAGCAAATGCACACAAAACAGCATTAGGCCTTTATTCAAGGTATTTCTGACTTGATAGAAGCTATTATATATTGTGTTCCATGGGCATAGCCTCCTCTAAGAACCCAGGGTCACCTACAGACTAGGTTGAGACATTAAAGGAGGACTTTCATTGAGGTCTTGAATTATTCAACAAATTGCTGCCAGCTCTCAACCTTTAAATATACACTTAACTCCCATCCTGACACTCACAATGTGCTATTAGACAAAAAGCACTCATAGTCAAATTGCATAGTGGTGCTTACTAGCAATGTGGACACAGTTAATATGGGTACTAGTTCAACAAATTATAGGGAAAAAGAGCGCAGGAAAAAAGGAAATATTCTCCAGATCAACCACATAGTAAGTAAATAAGAGAAACAGCCATGCAGTTAAAAGATTTGGATTTAAAATCCTAGTTCTAACAATTATTAATTATCAAATCACATAGAAATCCTGAACATCATTTTCTTCCTTTGTAAAATGATATTATTTCTTTCAAAACCTACCTCAATTGGATGTTTTGAGATGATCATGTTATAAATCTTAAATTGAATGAAAAAAGCATTTAATATAAGCCAGGGTCTGTGTAAAGTTCTGAGGATACAGATAAAGAATCCCTTTCCTTTTTTGTTGCTTTTTAATTTTTAATACACCTTGCTTTATGAATCAACGAATCTCTTTCCTCATGGGGCTTACATTTAAATGAGGGAGAAAATATATATGGAGACTATATGCATGTATGCTCACTTAAACATGCACACACATATACATATAAATGCGAAAGATAGGGGAAGAGAGAGAAAGATAGAAACAAAGAGAGACAAAGACAGAGAATGTAGGTATATATGTATTATGCTATGAGACTTGTAGTCAGAGAAAGCTATTTTGGTATTGGGAAACATGGATAGTGTATGAAGCAATAGCATAATATATTATATTCCATTCATATGTCATAATTTGTTCATTTATTCCCCAATTGATAACCTCTTTGTTTCCAGATATTTACTAGAGAATTACTATAAATATTTTTAAGCATATAGTTCCTTTTTCTCTTTCTATTCTTTTTGGGATGGTCATAGTAGTGGTATCACTGGATCAAAGGATATGAGCAATTTAATAACTTTTGAGGCATAGTTGTATATTGTTCTCCTGAATGGCTGGACTAATCCACAATTCTATCAACAATGCATTAAAGTGCCTATTTTCCCATAGTCCTTCCAGCATTTGTCATTTTGTGACTTTCGTACACTTTTTAATCTGATGAATGAGAGTGTCTTTAATTTGTATTTCTCTGATTATTTGTAATTTGGAGTATTTTATTTAAAATATAGCTGAGGCATCTAGGTGGCACAATGGATAGAGTGTTGGATTTGGAGTCAGGAAGATATATCTTTCTGAATTCAAATCTAGCCTCAAATATTTACTAGCTGTGTAATACTGGGCAAGTCATTTAACCCTGCTTACCTCGGTTTCCTCATCTGTAAAATGAGCTGGAGAGGGAAATGGAGAACCACTTCACTATCATTGCCAAGAAAGCCCACAAAATGGCGTCATGAAGACTCATATATGACTGAAAAATGACTGAATTACAACATTAATAGCATAGATTTCTCCCTTAGAAAATTTGATGTTTGTTTTTTGAATAAACAGCCTTTCCAGATACTGTGGTAGGTTAAAGTTTCCAAAGCAAGAGATGAAAAGGTGGGGAGGCTCTTGCATGATAATAGAGAAGGCTGGGGTGTAGAAGAATGATCTCAGGGGAGGGAGAGTTTGTAGTTAAGTGATTTACTCCTCTTGGGTATAGTCTCTAGAGGTCTTGTTTGAAGATTGAAGGAATAATAACATAGAAGATAGTCATGATTTTAATTGTTACCCATAGGAAATTATAAGAAAAAGGGAAGCACTTGGGAGGAGAAGCTTACCAGTCTAAGTAGAAAAAAAATAAATAACAATTAGTTTTGTATTCATCTTTCTCTTCAAGAACTCTTTCTCTGTTCAATACCTGTTAAGCTTGTGCTCTTCAAAAATCCTCACTCTAGATTGTCAACTACCCAGATGAAGAGGCAAGTAAGTTACAGAGAATCTAATATAGCAAGAATGATGTGAATGATATGTTGTAAATTTGATCTCGGGATAGGTAGGTAGTACAATGAATTGACTCAATTCAAGTTTAAATCCAGTCTCAGACATGTAGTAAGTGTGTGACCCTAGGTAAGTCACTTAACCCTGTTTGCTTCAATTTCCTCATCTATAAAATGAATTGGAGAAGGAAATGACAAACCATGCCAGTATCTTTGTCAAGACTCACTCCCCAAATAGGGGGAGTCACAAAGAGTTAGACATGAGTGAAATGAATAAACAAATTACAAAACTTGGCATAAATAAGTCATTTTGTTTGTTCTCTATGCTCTTCTGAATTTTCAACCATTTCTCCTCCTTCCACTACTTAGGAAATTTCATATATTTGATTCTGACATCTGCCACTTTTATTCCTGATCTCTGTTATTCTTTTTCATCACAGCACTAAAATTGAAATTCTCTGATTTCCTTATGTTTCCTTCAGTATTCACTTTTAGCCCATGCACAGACCTATTCTGTTCTACTCCTAGATATTATACTGGTCCTGCTTAAATATTCTTTAGAATATGCCTTATGCAATGTGCAGTTGATCTACAAATTTTAATAACACAACTGGGTTTTCAATAGGAAATTATAAGAGAAAACTCTCTTTGAGCACCATTTTGCAACTTTCTCAATATCTACATTTTCCCCCTCTAAATTGGTTTAATGCTTAGTTAATTTGCTTCTACCTTATAAAGAGGGCTATAAGATAATATAGTTATTATTTTTTTTGTTACTGTCCATATTTCATTACAGAAGAGAACATGAATGGTTTTGATCAATGATTAATTTCCTGGTATCAAGTTTTACCAAAATGGACTTCCTTTTAAAAACTATGACTTCATTAAATATATTTGACAAATACAATCAGAATTGCCGGATCAATGTACCATTTGGTGCCTGAATAAGGAGATGATTGCCCATACTGTTTTGTTTTTTAACACAACTTGTGTAACCTCTTTGGGCTTTAGTGTCTTCACCTTTAAAATGAAGGAAGTGGATTGGCAGGCTTCTCAGGTCCTTTTCTACTTTAACTCTAGGACTCCATGGCATAATTTTATCCCAACATAATAATCCTGAACAGTCTCTATGTTTAATATTTTGTCCCAAATATTTAAATCCATCTAAATATACATGAGGTAATTTAAAGTCTGAAGACCTGAGTTCAAGGTCCATCTCTTACAAATGCTTTCTATGCTTCTGGGCAAAAACCATTGAACTTCTCAGTGTTGTAGTAAGCTCTTTAAACCTGCAAATTTCAGAGAAGGTGCTCACCTGTACTGGAAGATGGGAGCTTCTTCAATTGAGCATTCCCAATGTTAATGAAGTCATTGGGCCAGTCCCTATACAATCTTATATTTTATCTTCTTGACTTTGCTTTGCCTCTTCAACTTGTTTTCCTCCTAGTTGGTCTCCACCCCTCTACTTTAATAAGCTGTAGATTATTCAGAAAAAAACTAAGTCATCCCACTACTTTATTAAATCCTGTATTATATTCTTCCTCCCAATCTTTAACTGTATCTCATGTTCTTTCTCCTCCCTCTCCCTCCCCAGCCCTTTTCAGAAAATGAAAACTCATCTAAAAGGATCAATCAAGATGTCAGCCTCTTCCCTTCTAAACAGACACTACCACCAAGAGCAACCACTTCCGAATTATTGTTGGGGTGTTGCTAGACAACCCACACTTTAAATTTTCCAAACAGCATATTGGATGACACTGCACCCTCCCATTCCAGCAAGCATTTTAAGTTTTTATTCATAGGTGATTCTGCCCCACTCCTCTCTGCTTCCAATTTTAGTGGAAAACCCACATGTAGGAGTTACTTAAGTAATATGTTTCTGTTCTAGCAAATGCACTAGGCTATATATGATGAGATGTATTTTATAAATTTAATCTTGATGATGATGTTTGTACTTTGAACTCCCAAGGCACCTACCTAGTGTGAACTTTTCTTATGGCACTTAAATTTACCCTTTATTATAGCTTGCCTTCAAAATTCTCCAACATATACACGTATCACCCCTACCAGTTTTCTAATCATAGGGGATTATGCCCTATTCATCTTTGCATTCTTCTCAGTGCCTTGCACACAAGAGGTATTTAATAAATATTTGCTTATTGAAATTATGATCTCTCACTTAAATGACACAAATTAAAAACAAGCAAATTCAATCCAAGTTTATTAAGTTTCTGCATATTAAACTCTATGCTAGATTCTGGGGGCACCTGCATTGACGAAGCTTATATTCTAGTGGCAATGATGTATGTATGTGAAAAAGTGCCTTTTGAAGTTTGATGGTTGGGGGGAGGGAGAACCTTCCAATTAAGGATATCAGCAAAGACTTCATGGAGAACATAGTAACTGAATTGACTTTCGGAGATTGGTAAAAATTTGAAAAGGAAATGATGGAAGGAGAGGAGACATTGTAGATAATACTAAATAATATGAATGAATGTGAGACCAGATTTGAACTTGGGTCCTCCTGACTTCAGGGCTGATGCTCTATTCACTTCACCATCTAGCTGCCCAAAGACTCAGAAGTGAGTTAGATCAGCTCATGTTTGGAGGGGGGGGGAAGAAGTCTAGATCAGCTGGAACATACATAATACATAGAGAAAAGTCAGTCAATAAGCATTTATTAAGCACTTATAATGCCGGGCTCTAAATGATTCAGTACAGTATGAGGTTGAAAAGGAAGGACTGAGCCCAGTAACTGTGAGCTAAAAGGAAAGTGAAGTTTAGGCAGGAATGACATTATTTTCTTCTTTAGCAAAGGAATATGATGGCTAGGACTATGAATAAGGAAGATGTGTCAAGCAGAAGAATGAAAAATTGACTGGGGGGTAGGGGAGATAGAGAAAGGATAAAGGACCTGGAAGAAGACTGACAACACAGGAGAATGATAATGCGGTCAGAAGTCAGTTTTATACTGGAAAAAAATTAAAAGAAATAATATATTTAATAGGTTCTTTTTTTTCCTTCAATATCCCAGGAGCTTCCCAAGCTAGGGGATAAGAGACAACTCACAAAGCTATTTACTTGAGGTATTATTTATCTCTTAAACATCTCCAGGTCTTGTAGGGACAGAATTCCTCATCTCTTTTATTTTCTTTATGTGTCCACTGAGGGAAACATAGTTGGACCTGAAGGGTTTTTTTGTTTGTTTGTTTTTGTTTTATATAGTAAGATCTGAGGGTTAACAAAGGCAAGAATTTCCCTTCTGATTTTTGTTGTTGTTTTCAGGGCTTCAGAATGTTAACTAGTAGCCTTTAGGACATGAATTCATCTACTTAGCATTCAAAGTCCCCCACAATCTAGATCCTACCTATTTTTCCAGTCTAGCTTCATTCATTTGCTGTTCTAATCATATCAGTCTGGTATTTATTCCTCATGTACTAAATTTCATCTCCCATCTCAGTGCCTTTGCATCTTTTCACCTTCTATATCTGGGATATATTCCCTATTCACACACCCCAACTTAGAATCCCACTTCTTTCAAAGTAAATCTTGGGTGCTTCCTTCTATAAGAGTCTTATCTTGATAGAAGGTGAAATTAGAGTTTGTGCTCTCACCTCTAGATTTCTTTTGTTTAGTCGTGTGTGTGTGTGTGTGTGTGTGTTGTGTGTGTGTGTGTTTATGTCTGTCTGTGTGTGTATCTGTGTATCTGACTCTTCAACGCCTCCATATGGGGTTTTCTTGGATAAGATACTAGGGTGGTTTGCCATCTCCTTCTCCAGATCATTTTACAGGTGAGGAGACTGAAGCAACCAAGTTACACAGCTAGACTCAGGAAAATTTTCCTGACTCTAGGTCCAGCACTCTTGATGACTGCCACCTTGAGATTACTTTGTGTATATACTATGTATATACATTGTATTTACTTTTCTGTGAACATATTGTGTTTCAGCAGTAAAATGTAATCTCTTTGAGGGTAGAAAATGTTTCATGTTTTTGTCTTTGCATCTCCAGCAACAAAGACAGAGTCTTGGGTATACTCATAGATGTTTTGAATTTACTATTGTGCCGTTTCTAAAAAGCGTTTTTCCATTAGTGTACAATGATTTTCATACTGAATCTTAATCACAGAAAATATTTTGCTCCATGAAGGTTTATTGTTTCAGTGTTAAATTATTTGTAGGCTGTTAATTTTTAGGTTGAAAAGGCTGGGAACTATTTTTTCTATGCTCTTTTCACCCGCTAGCATCCCCACTTCTCCATTGCTACTAATTGCTTTAAAGAAAAGAGATTTAGATGCAGAAAGATCAAATGAAGTAAATCAAAACCATTATTCTCTTTTCAGCCTAAAGAACATGAGTAGTGGTTACAATACTGAGCTTGGAATTAAGAGTGGATAGAGTCTTGACTAGGTATACACTATGGGCAATACTATTACCATGGACAATTCAATTCAACAAACATTTATCAATCACGCACAAGGTGGAAGATATTATTTTAGGCCAAAAGCAAGAACACAGAAAGAACTAATTTATATTTTACTAACAACTTACTTAACCTATCAGAATCTAAGTTTCTTCATCTGTAGAATGGGGATTCTAATATCTGCATTGTCTACCTCAAAAGATTACTGTAAGGGAGCACTCTGAAGATATATAAATGTATAGTAGGAGTCAGAGAAGGAGGAGGAATAGGAGTAATAGCAACAGTAACAATTGTTATTGTAGTAGTTTTTGTTGTAGTAGTTGAGGTTGCAGTAGTAGTAGTAAAGAATATTATAACATAAACATGAAACCAGAATTAAAGGTACAATTACTGAATCTGTACCCCAAAATGATCACAAAAAGTGAAAAGAACCCACATGTGCAGAAATATTTGTAGCAGCTTTTTGTGGTGGCAAGAAATTGGAAATTGAGTAGATGTCCATCAACTGGCAAATGAATGAATAAGACATAGTATTTTAATGTAATGGAATACTTCAGTTCTGTAAGAAATGATAAGCAAGCCGATTTCAGATAAGCCTGGAAAGACTTACATGAACTAATGTTGAACGAAGTGAGCAGAACCAGGAGAATATTATATAAAGTAACAGCAAGCTCATGTGATGATCAGCTATTACAGACTTAGTTCTTTCCAGCAATAGAATGATCCAAGATAATTCCAATAGACTTGGGATGGAAAATATCATTTGCAAATAGAGGGAAGAACTAAGGAGATTGAATGTGGATTGAAGCATATTATTTCACCCATTACCCTCCTTTCTTGTGGTTTTTCCCTTTTGTTTGGATTTTTCTTTCACAACATGACTAATATAGAAATAAGTTTTAAATGATTGTACTTCTATGCCCTATATTAGATTGCTTACTGTCTTGGAGAGGGGGAGGGAAAGAAGTAAGAGAGAAAAAAACAATGGAACTCAAAATCTTTTTTAAAAGTGAATGTTGAGGGGCAACTAGGTGGCTCAGTGGATAGAACACCAGCCCTGAAGTCAGGAGGACCTAAGTTCAAATCTGATCTCAGACACTTAACACTCCCTAGCTGTGTGACCCTGGGCAAGTCACTTAACCTCAATTGCCTCAGCAAAAAGCAAAGCAAAAAAAAAAGTGAATGGTTGAAAACTATATTATATGTAATTGGAAAAAATAAAATAATATTAAACATTTTTTTAAAAAAAGAAAATAAATGAGAAAATAAAACCTAAATAAAATTTCAAAAACAAAACAAAGTTAAAGGCATAATAACAACTAAGACCTTAAATGGCTTTTCAATGTCATTATTTAATATTATAGAGATTTTTCTGTGCTTTAAATTTTCACTGACTTAAATGTTCAAACTGTCCTAAATTGGAGTAGTGTTTATATTGCATACATTTCAGAAATTTGCTGATGACCTGAATGAAGTTTGAATCTTGCTGTTTACTTTTTTATATATTCACATTGTTTTTGCTCTATCTCAATTAACCAAAATGTAGACAATCAGAGGAAAAATAAGAGAGATATCACCACTCCACAGACAAAATTCATATACTTTCCATAGGAGTAAAGTTTTCAAGTCTTCACTCAGAACCTATTTACTCTTAATCTTTATACAATTATAACAACTCTTTTTAACAGGTTTCCAAATCTATCGTAGAATCAGATTAGAAATAGGAAGATGAGAGGCATAATGGTAACTCATAGACAATAATAACAATAATATTTCCTAACAATTATAAAGTTTGCGAGATTCTTTGCCTCATTTAAGCCTTAAAACAGCATTAGGTACCATGATTCTTCATGTTTTGGAAATGAGAAAGGTGAGACTGAGACAGTAAAATAATTTGTCTGTTGTCACATAATTAGTAAGTGAGTCAGTATTAAAAGTTATGTCAAAGAAGAGAAAAAATGAATAAAAATCATACATAAGAGATCAAAACCCTCATCAATTTAGGGCTCCATATTTTAGTAAACCCAGACAACATCACTGAAAGAGACAATGCTATTGTTGAAATTGCATATGCCCCTTCCCCTTAAAAAAAAGTGATAGCATGTATATTTCTTGAGCTCACCTCAATAAAAAATGGTTAGCAAGGAGCTAAAATGGTTATAATGTGTTTTGTTAATTATAAAATATAGTGGTTCAAATGATGGATAAATAAATACATTCCCATATTTACTGAAAACTCAGCTATGCAGAATGGCCCATGCCTGGAGAGTCAAAAAATTTCCAATAATATTAACATTAACCTCCACTTTATTTCTTTTTAAAATTGCTTTTCAACTTTTAAGCATTCATTGTCTCCAGCCCTCTCCTCCCTAACTTTCCCACACATACACTGAAAAGGAAAACAAAGTTCACAATATTCATACTCAAGCAAAACAATTGTCTCCACTGAACACATGCCAAAATGTATGTTTCATCTTGAGCTCCTCACCTCTGTCAGGAGATAGGACCATCATTGGCCCCTTTTTAAGTTCTCTCCTAATGCCTTTTCATGGTAGAAGGCTGTTTCTGTTTTCCTGAAGGCAATGCCAGCAGAAAAGAAGCTCCATCTCCTACCAAACTCAAAAAGGTTTGAAGATCAGTCTTATGATAAACTCTAAATCTGTTGTTTGGAATAGAGTATACCTCATGTCAGTGAGTATTATAATGATAACACTGACCATCAGGTCATTTCCCCCCCCCCATTCTTTGTCTATCTGTTAAAGCTCAGAGGGGTCATGCTCTGCATTATTGGGGGAGAACCACCTGTCCTGATGAAACTATTTGTCCTTGAACTACTGAAATAAATTGTCCATGAACAGGTCTATCTTAATTCTCCTTGTATTGTTTTTTTCTAATTAAAAAACAAAAATGCAGAACAACATACACATACACATACACACACACAAATACACACACACACACACACACACCCGAATTTCCATATACAAAGTAGAATAGAAGAAAGAGGCATTTAGTTGTCAAAATGGGTAGATAGCTGGGCCTAGAGTCAGTAAGACTAGAGTTCCAGCCCTGCCTCAGATAATTACTTACCAAGTATGTGACCCTAGGCAAGGGACTTAACCTTTATCTCTATCTCTTGATTTACAAAGTGGGGATAATAATTGTAACTACCTCCCAGTGTTTTGAGGGGATCAAATGAAATAATATTTGTAAAGTTCTTTGAAAACCTTAAAGTGCTGTATAAATGCTAGATGATGATGATGATGATGTTAAACTTCAAAATTCTATTGGATTCCCTCAATATTTCCTTTATTCATTCTTACTTATTGGTTTTCATCATAAATGCAGAAAACATATTTCAAAATTCCCTATGGTAAATACAGTTAAATCTCCCTCTTCTATAACATAGTGTTATTTTGACCACCAAAGTTAACATCAAGTTATCATTGGATCATGGATTTAGGATAATAAGATCTTAGACAAGATGGAAAAGACTTTCAGGTAGGTTCTATGACCACAAATTACACTAAAATCAGAGATCAAACAGATTTTTCATGTTATGATTTTTTACGAGATCCAAGAGTAAGAAAAGGAAAAGTTGAAGATCAAATGGATGCAAGGAAAGATAAGTAAGATACAGAGGTAAGCATAGAGATATCTCAAATGAAAGAAAGTCTTAATTATGAAAAATAACAGAAAGAAGGAACAAGCTATTGAAGAAATATTACAGAATAAAGTAAAAAATATGAAGCCTGTGTAGAGTGAAGGGGTAAGAAGAGGAGGAATGGAGTCATCTGGGTGTATAATTCCAGTTCTTCTGAAATCAGAGATTAAAAATTTAAGAAATCTATAAAAATAGAGACAAGTATCTGTTATAGAAAATGATTAACATATAAATAAGGGTCTCAGTAAAAGCAAAATTAAGGTAATAATACTTTCTGTCAGTGCTCTGGAATGGATGGCAGATGGTGGGGATGGCAAAGACATAGGAAGTAAAAGGAAGTCAATAGGATTGATTAGTTTTCTCAGTATTAAGACTGGGTCTGGGTCACATGATCCTATACCTAGAGCTAGAAGGTGAGGTCTTGGCTCAAGTTTCAGGAAGTCACATGATTCCTATTCCCAGTCTTAGACCCTAGGTTGCAGGTAGTCAGGTGGTCTAAAGGTCAGGCCCTCAAGTCACGCCCATGAGAAGTGACATGACCCACAAGCAGCAGACAACATTGGTGACCATTGGTCAGGGAGGGTTACTTCCTTTTAGTCTATCCAATCAAAAGGCTCGGATCTTTTGCTTCTAAACCTTGGACAAGGTGGAAGTAGGCAGGTTCCAGGAGCACATAGCTGAAGTTCGGATGGCTCCCAGCTGTGTGTCTGGGCTTCTTCCTGCAGGAATTAAATAAATAACTTTCTCTTTATACCTGAAGATGTCTCTGATTAGTTAACTTGGAAAAGGGGGTCTTGTACCCGTCCCACACAGAAGTTCAAAGTCAAGGAAAACTTAAATTTTTTTTGGTTTAAAAAGAAAAACAATGATTGGTAGAAAAAAAATCAAGACTGAAAGGCTTTGCAGTGTACTTAGAAGCTAGACTTTATTCTTTGAAAAATGAAGAATGACTTGTTGTAAAAGTGAAAGTTATACTGGTAGTACAGTATAAAAAAAATAGTATGAAAGAGAAGACCTAGAATATGGAGATGAAAAGAATAGGTTTACTGAATATTGTCATTAGATTTTCTTTATCAAATCAAAATCCAAATTTTAATTATTTGGAAAATATAAATTGCCATTTAAATTTTGTTTCGTTTTGTCTTTGTTTTTACCACAGTAATTCACAAAACTCAGATGTAGAGGGGTTGTTTATACAGTAAATCCAATTTCAATTTTTACTTTTATATACTCAGTGCTTGACACAGTATCTACAGATAGTAGCTACTATTTCCTTGGGGAAAACATTTTAAAAACTTTAAATGGATAAATTGTTCAAGTACATCAGTGCTAAATATTTCCCTCAAAGAAATATCTTGAAAGTTAGAATCAAATGAAATAGGAAGTGCTGACATGCTGATTCAATTCAATTCAAATGAACAAACATTTAAGCACTTACTATATGCCAGACACTGTGTTAGGCTCTGGGAATACAAAAATTAATATGAAAGAATATCTACCCTCAAGGAGTTTATATTCTACTGAGGAAACAACATATTCATGTAAAATATATGCACAGTAATTTAAAGAAGAGGAAAATTCTAATTAATGGGGGATTCAGGAAGGAAGTTTAAAAAATGACTATTAATAGAGTGAGCTTTCTAAGCAGGGGAGACAAACTGCTGGAAGACACCAGAGAGAACTATATCCTATTCAGATGTATGTGGGCTATAGTACCAACCGGTTCATCTATGAGTATGTACCAACAAGTTCACTTTTCAGAATCTTCTCTCTGTCTCTCTGTTTTTGTCTCTGTCTCTCTATCTCTGTCCTTCTCTGTATTTCTCTCTCTCTCTCTCTCTCTCTCTCTCTCTCTCTCTCTCTCTCTCT
>JAJPUD010002352.1:73958-87195 GCA_023553655.1 Myrmecobius fasciatus
CTCTCTCTCTCTCTCTCTCTCTCTCTCTCTCTCTCTCTCTCTCTCTCACACACACACACACACACACACACACACACACACACACCTGCTAATTAGTGTCCATAAAAAAAGGAAGCTGCCAAACTTTGGTGCATATCATTCAGAGATGTGCACACAATCATTTCTACCATGTGTGTGCACAGATAAAACAGGACAGCATCCTTTGCTTTCATCTATTCAGCTTCTTAATTCTGATATTTTCATTAATTACATAGAGGTGATTGTGCATGGTACTTTACAATAAATATTCAAGCATCAGAAGCAGGAAACTATAGCCATGCAATCTAAGTGACCTATTAATGCAGCATTATTCCTTAAACGTTCATTGAAACCAGCAAAGTTAATTATTTGGAACAGAATTTTTAAGGCAATAAAAAAGGTATTTTTGGATTCCTTGAAACCAAAGAGAACTTGTAATTACAAAGTCTGGACTGCAAAAAATATAATTTCCTTTGGAACAAAACTGGAAAACAATCTTTTAGCATATTCTCTTATGTGAAAGTATTTTGAATGCTATACATTTAACATCTGAGAAACAAGAAGAGAACCATATCGGAAACCAATAGTTTATTGGACCATTTCCAGGGGCTTGAAAGAATATGAATTTGGTCTTTTCCCCATTACTGAGTCAGTTGTTATAACAGGAGTATGCATATTTGCTATGCATGAGAGAGTCTTTTAAGAATAAAAACAAAGGTAGCAAGAGTACTCACAATTTCAAAATGAAAATTTTAGAACATAACTTTTATGCCATGATTAAATAACTAGGCAAACTTCTATCTGTTCAACATTTTACTAACAGACAACAATTCAGTTAATTGTTATTAATGCTAATGGGAAAAGATCATGGCATGAATAATCCAAAACACATCCAGAAATTTTCCCCATTTGAGTACAGATGTGGTTCATGTTCTAAGACTTCACAACACTTTCAAGAAAATAATGGAGGTACACTCTGAAGACTCAATTTAGGAATAGCTGGAAAATTTCCCTGAGGGGCTCCCAGCTCAATTCTTTCTTTCACTACACTCATGATCCAGTTATTCAGCCAGTTTCAAATCCACATAACTGTATTATGAATCCAACTGAGATTTCTATATCTTGTCCACAAAGGCTATCTTGAGAGGCAGTGGGATGTAGTGGAAATAATCAACTTTCAAGTTAGAGAACTTGGGATTAAATCTCACCTCTGATGCTTCTCATCTGAGACTTCAGGTAAATAACCTCCCTGGGCTTCAGTTACTTCTATAAAATTTAAAAAAAAAATAATTAGACTAGATAGCCTTTCAGATATCTTTCAGCTACATGGCCATCATCCTAGTCTATGACTTAATTAAGCATTACTGAATTACTGAATTCAGATTCATTCCTTTGTAGACAGTTTTTGCAATGCAAATGTCCCCTTGCCCTGGATAGGCTGAGACTGATCAAAGTGCTTGTCTGCACAAAGCTGTCCATTCCAGGTTGGGAGGAAGGAAATCAATGGGAGGCAATTAACTGAGTTTGTATAAAATGAATGAATGAATAAAGTTCTTATTAAATATTTCCTATGTGCAAACATTGTGCTAAACTCTGGGGATACAAAAAGAAAAATAAAATGACCCCTGTTCTCAAGGAATCTTTATTACAATGGGAGAGACAACACATATGGGAAGTTTCAGCTACAAGTCAGTCAGAAATGTTCCATGGTCCTTAGAGTGAAGAGGCAAAACAGACATCTCCTTCAATGTCATCCCTCCTGATAAAATCATATCACTTTCTATTTTACATGTAAAGATTTCAAAGTGTCTTCTATTATTGATCAGTAGGATTAACTACAATTATTAGAAAATACCTAAGGAGAGTAGCATCTCTGAGGGTAATGATAATCAACAGTCATTCTAGACACTATCAGCAGATTAGTAATGTTATTGCTGATGACCTTCAGTTATAGTCATGCTTCCTTTAATGACTACTTAGGTGATGAGAATCAATCAGTGCTTCCTGCTGGCTTAGCCTGCTTGCTGATGTAGAATTTGCTGATGAAGAACATGTTCAGGGTTATTTTTATTGAATAAGTGGCACAAGGTTTTGATTTTAAAAAGAGAGAGAAAGAGAGAGTAAAGATAACTACATCTTTATTCTCATTTCACTCACACTACATGGAACACATTTTCCAATATCTTTCCTAAGTGCTCACTGAAAATGATACCAAATATGAGATTCCATGTAATTAGGGCCATAGCAAGACTCCTCAGACAGTAATTTTTTTTATTGATGTCTTTTATATGTGCTTTATAGCACAGTCATTCTGCAATAACCTTGCCCAAATTCATATACACACACTTGTGTAACCTGTACATCTCTGGGCACGCCCAGTTTGACTAACATGGGGCTATGTCCCCCTAACATATGGGTTTGATCGGCTACATACATCTTTAAAAGTTGGCAGATGAGAGAGCCCAAGCCAGTCCCCTTTTTTCTACTATGCTCTTTTCAGCAACTTTTGTCTGCTAGATCCTAAAAATATCATTATTTATCCTCAGCAAGGGTACCTTTAACTAACCCTTTGAGAGGGAAAGGGCTTTCCTTCCCTTGATTTCTCTTATCTTGACCTCAAGAAGTGATCCTGAGAGTGTTTGCTTCTGGTCAGTGTTGTTTTTCCTTCTCAGTTTCAGGTGCTGTAGGTCATCCTTGTGGGAAGAAAGTTGACCTTGGTCCATGTTGACTTAGAAACCAGAATTGCAGCCAGGATAGTGCAGCCCTGAGAAGCTGGGGTGGTTGGAACTCAAACCCAAGGGGATTTTGGTTTGGATTGAATTCTATGGGAACTGAGCTATGCTATAAACCAAATCCCCTTCCCTTCCCTCTTGAGTGGTGGAGGGGGCAAGCATTAAACATCCCATGGTTTGGGGAAATAATTTTTGTATTTATGGCAATGCCTTCTGAAGTAAATATTTCTGTGTAAAAGCTAATCTGAAGTGTATAAGACAATTGAAGGAACACAATTAGTGGGGACTAGAGGTATTTGCAAAGAGCTTAGATGCCCCAATCAATCAATTCTCTTGTAGATTCCAGAGAACTTTGGGAGAAAGTGAAATCTAGGCTGCTTAGCCTTCAAGCTGTGAGGGACGTGGTGGTCTCTGTTTCACTTATAACAGAGAAATGGTCACAGTAGACCGTTAAGGCAACCACGTCTCACAATGTATGCAACATGTCAGACAATAAACACAGTATTCTTCACTTGTAGACCCTCAACTCTCCAAACACTACAGGGACATGTGTTGCAAGTGTTTCTGAATGAAATCTAGTGGTGAAGAAGGTAACCAAGTCTGTTCATTGCAAATAATGTGAGTTGTTTCCTTTTAGAATTATCTACATTAACATTATTTCAGTTACACATATGGTTTGCTCATTTTGTATGTACATGGCATGTTTCTTTTAATTTGTCCAGGTCACAGCTTCTTAAGGGAAAATAATATTCCATTATATAATATACTGTGATTTGTTCAGTTGTTACCCAGTCAATAGGTACTCACTTGTTTTCCAGATTTTCATAGTAGAAATGAAGGTTCTGTGGAAACTGATGTTTTTTACCACCTCATCTAATTCCATCCCTGCCAACTAAATACTCAGAAATAATCCCTATTTCTTCTTTCTGTGCTATAGATATATACAACCACAGGATCACAGATTTAGAGCACAAAGGAACCTTGCAGGCCATCTAGTCTAACCCCTTTCATTATAGAAACTGAAACTCTGGGAGCTTGTGACTCGCCCAAATAAATTTAAGTAGTAAATGAGAAAGGCAGAATTTGAACTCAAGTTCTCTGACTCCAAAGCCAGTGCTCTTTACACTGCTATGATGCTGAAATTCTCAATGGAATCTTATACACTAGCATTAAACTAATTTGAACAATGGAATAATTCGGTCTCTGGGTTTTGGTTTCTCTTTGCATTGTTTATGAAAAAATAAAAATAAATGAATAGTGCAAATGATATTCTAAGTAAAATGTTTACCTACAGAAGAGGACTATTATCAAGTTCTTTTGAAGCGTTTACTTCCATGTAAGCAGCATAATTGCAATGTAAACAGAGGCTAGCTCTGCTTAGCTGCCCACTTTGGTATGCTAATTACCAATCATTTTTATCTTCTCATTAAAGCAGGGCTACCTCTACCAAGCAACCATATTAGTTCTGCTCTCATTACTGTAGGCATTTGAAAGTAATGAAACTGAATTTCTTTAAAAAATAAATTCTATGATTTTGACTTTTTATCTGTTCATACTGGCCTTTCTCCCAATTAGTTTTCGTTAATGAGGTTTCCCTTAGTTTCTGTTTCCTCTTTCAGACAGTATACTTTGCCGCAAGACGATATTCTGCAAAATAAGAATTCTGTTTTAATTTGACAGAGGACAATTGCCAGTGATCAAATTTAGCTTTGTCCAAGGGTGAGCATGAGGGCAACTGCCTCCCCAGAAGAAAGAGGCTAAAATTCCTTCTACATTCATTTCAAAGTTCTTAGCATCGAAGGGAGGCATCATAGTGACCATCTCTTTCCTGGGGGGAAAAAAAGTAAGTACTCTATAGAGTCAACTAACCTTGTTTTCTCATTATCTTGACAATAATCAAGAAGGATTTATTCTGAATAAACACAGGAGGAAAATCATTATATTGTTTATACACTTTTATCATCTCCTTTAAATGTAGGGTTTTCCTATAGCTCAGTTTCCTCATCTATAAAATGAGGGGGTGTAGCTGCTTGGTTTCTAAATTGTATGATAGTACAATCCTGATTTTAAGTGAAAAGATTAGGTTACAATAGAATATTGACGTCTTCCAGCATTTCACTTACTGTTTTTTCCCCCAATTCCCCACCTCAGCAAATTATTAAAATATTCTCTTAAATATATACCTTACTTTCTTGTGCTCTGATCAAGTTTTTGTTTGTTTTTTTAACCTACTAGGTGATATCGATGGTTTAGGGAACTCTAGAAGAGATGTCAATGCAATTTGGTATATACTCTGCAATTTATAGTCTTGCAGGGTAGCCTGAGAGTACTTAGAAGTTAAAGGACTTGCCCAGGGTCACACAGTGCATATGTGCCCAGAAGTGGGACTTGAATGCAGATCTTTCTATCTCCAAGGGCAATTCTCTACACATTACTCCATATTATGTCTCTTTCAACCTTTCTTCCTTCCAAAAATCACTTCAGTGAATCTCCATGTATCAGGGCTAAGCTGACGTCCATTCCCTTAAACAGGGCCAGATCAAGCCTCAGGTCACCCAATCTATGTCATGTGGGATGCTTCCTAGGGTCTGACATTTTGTTTCCATTTCCTAGGAAATGAGGTGTGTGTACTTTCCCTGTCGCCGTTGCACATGGCAGCCTGCCCACATTTGATCACATCAGTGAATGGTCACTGTGCCTGACTCCGATGGGCAGCAGAGCGGCTAGAAGTAAAGTTACAGATGGGTGGTTTGGGGACAGAAATGATAGTTCAGAGACAAAAGCGACAGCACAATAGGGAACTTTTATATTATGCCTGGAGATGGTGGCGACTGCTGCTGAATATAGAAGTGTTTAGTTAAGGAAAGAGGGATTTTTTTTCATATTAGGCCTCCTCCTAACAGGATCATTTATTTTCAGAAGTAGTCTATGATAACTTACTTTGGTATTCTCTCCATGAGAACAAACCTCCAGGAGCAATAGCAAGCTAGTTGCTTATTGCTCTACTGTGAAATAATATACCCTGACCGATCTATTTCAAAAGACAATACTCCAGGCATGACATGGGATGCAAATGCAATGGAACTGTTTGATTTTCAAGTAGCACAGTGTAGCCAAGCTGGAGCTGCAGGCCACGGTCACCACAAAAGAATAAATGGCTTCCAACAAAATTTTACCATTGCCCAAGAAGCAACACACTTATCTTTCCTAAAATAACCATTGAACCTGTTTTCTGCGGTGGGGCAAGCTTAAAAAATTCAGGTCAGTCCTTCCCTCTAAGTCACTCCTCCCCTCAAAAATGGACATAGAATGTTAACTCTACATACTAAAATGTAAGATGTGAAAAAGATTCTTTTTGATTAAGAGCTGCTAAAGAAAAGAAAATATAGATTAATATTTAATTTTTTCCATCAAAACTCTTTTATATTACTCCCAACACTATGAAGCATATCTCTTTCAAATCACTTGTTCCAAAACAGATATCTCAAGATCAATTTTGCCTCCTTACTTATCATACCACATGCAAATTATTACAAAATTCTGCCTCCTTTTTTATTATGACAGTTCTAATATCTATACCTTCTTCTCCATGGTCAAATATTTGGCTCCAGTCTTTGCCATCTCATGCCAGGTCTCCTGCAATTTTCTATCCCACTTAGTTCAAACTGCCACTGTGAAAATCCGTCTTTCTAGGCTGTCATTTCATATTGGCCATGTCACTTAGCTCCTCCATCTCTCTGTGGCTCCCCTTTAGCCCAACATATCAAATTCAATTTCATCTCTCTGGGTCTCAATCTGCCACTCTGTCTACAGCTTCATCCATTCATTCATCTTACTGTATTTTTTCACCTGCCCTACATGATCATAGAACTGGCTTTCAAGTCCTACTCTGGTCATTGATTAGCTGGGTAATCCTAGGCAAGTCACTTTGCCTTTCAGAAATAAAAAAAACAAAACAAAAAACAAAAAAAAAACATTTCTTTAACTGTTGAATGGGCTCAGTAATAACTGAATTCTATAAGTTACAAGAATATTGTGAACAAAATGTTTTCTAAATCTCAAAGCCTATATACATACCAAACTGGCTTTCTTGATGATCCTCACACATAATGTTCTGTCTCTTCTCCCCGTCCCTTTTCATAAGAGCTGTCCCTCCCTCATTTCTGCAATGTACTCCCTCCTCAATTCTGTCACTTAGAAAACCTTAAAATCTCTTGAGTTTTTCAAAGCACAGTTCAATGACCTTGTTCTACATGAGCCCTTTCTCTTCTCCCAGGTCTCCAAAAATGTTTTAATAGCCAGTATTTAAATAATAATATATTTATAAATAATATTTAATATTTACTTTCATATATTTTATAGATATTGATATGTATCCATATTTGATATGTACATAATACATATCAATAGAATATAAACTACTTGAGGACAAAGACTGCTAAGTAAAGTATTTTGTAAACCTTAAGAGAGTTATTATTATTATTACTTTGTCTAATTAATCAAATCTTGGGTTCTTTCTATCATTCTCCCACTTTTCCCCCCTACCATCTAATATGCTTAGAATAGTTTCTCATTCACCAGATCATGACTTTAATTCATCCAAATCCTAATCTCTTCATAAACTCTTTCTCATCTTTTGAGAACTGAGGAAAGTTACAGTAATTCTGTTTAACTATGAATCAACTGGCTGGAGCTGCAGTTCAATTTTAGGAGAAAGAGGCAAATAACAGCAGAAAACAAAATTCCTATCAAAAATTTAGATCCTCCAAAAAACCCATAAAAATTTTTTGAGGTCAGAACCATTTTCACTTGAAGTCTCCTATAACTCTACAGTTCAGAGACATTATCCTGCAACCTCTAAAGATCCTGAGTAATAATAATTATGATAATATTGATTTACACTTATATAGGACTTGGAGATTTTATTATTATTATTTTTTTCTGCTGAGACAATTGAGGTTAAGTAACTTAGCCAGGTCACACAGCTAGGAGGTGTTAAGTGTCTGAGATCAAATTTGAACTCAGGTCCTTCTGACTTCAGGGCTGGTGCTCTGTCCACTGTGCCACCCAGCTGCCCCAGACTTGGAGATTTTAAAATGCTTCAAATTTTCAATAAATATGTGACTTAATATTAAATTACTAAGGAATTACAGGCATAAAATAAAAAAAATTCAGTCCCTGCTTATGAGGAATTTGCAATCTAGCAAGGAATGAGACATAATATTTTCTGTAGAAATATATATTATATATAAATATGATGAATTATATATGCATATATATGATA
Organism: Myrmecobius fasciatus; assembly: GCA_023553655.1. NCBI lineage: Eukaryota > Metazoa > Chordata > Mammalia > Dasyuromorphia > Myrmecobiidae > Myrmecobius > Myrmecobius fasciatus. Next base: position 81,993 of record JAJPUD010002352.1, read on the forward strand.
TTTTGTAGTGATAATGCTATGTTAGGTAGTACAGATACAATTATCCATATTTTACATAAAAGAAAAAGAAGTAAATTGACTTGTCCAAGATCAAAATACTTCTAATACCATAGGTTCCTGACTATGCTTTGAATGAACACTTTTCCAGGAGACTTAATTAAGTAAGACTAAGACAATATGGCAAGAATAATTGGTACAAAATCTTCTCACTCTTCTTCCACCATATTTTCCTACAAATACACTCAGGGGCATAGGAAGAGTGGGCTCAAATTCAGAATATAGTATTTGAGAACTCTCAGGTTGGGGAAGCATATAGCAAATGGATTACTTAGAACTCCAGGTTCTAAAATTTCTTTTTACTTTTGTAGCTTCCTTTAAAAGCCCTCCTCAGGTTTAGCTTTCTGCAGAGTAGGCTTCTCAGAATATGATTCTTTTTTGGGGGGGAATCCATAGCTGATAATTTTATCTATCATTAGTTATAATGCTCCCTAAGTTTGCCTCCTTCCCCAGTTGCCTTTCTCTGTCTGCCCTTGGTATTTCTCACGTAGCTGCTTCTGCCAGGAGCCAACACTTCTCCAGGGACATTGTGGCTGCTGTTTCCCAAGTCTTCCAGGACATTGAGACTTTTTGAAATCATACGAGTACTCTCAGTTCTGGATATGCCCTCGGGAGATATTTGTTTGGGTAAGATCAGGAGAAAACAAGCAAATTAAACAGAAGTTTCTATGTATTCATAGCCCCACAAGTAAATACAATAGGGCAACCACCAAGCTTATGCACATTCACACATGTATATACAACTCTCAAAGACTATCTTGAAATATTGCCTATTTTTCATAGTTGGAAAGTAGTAGAGCCCAGGGATTTTCCTTTTTAGAACTTTGAGTCATCAATTCTTAGCTCAGCAAACAATTAGGATGCTCTTTGTTAGCATGTAAAGTATAAGCCCCTCAGTCTTGCATAGCAGAATTAGGATCTGCCTAAATTTCCACATGATGAACTAGGATCAGCCCAGTTGGAATATCCATGTATGTTTCAGGAAATGACCAGTTCACCCATCATACACATACACATACATACACATAAATGTGCACACACATATATATACATATATAGGATAGCACTTTCTATATGTATCCATGTACATATATATGCATATTCATGCATAAAAACCCACACATGTATATTCAATGGAACACTAATTTGTATAAATAAGTCCATTCATTCATGTTCTATGTTTATATATGCACATCATCGGTTCTCATTTGCATAGGATCTAGCCCTATAGCCAAGTTTATTTATTTTAAAATTTGCATAAATATACATAGGGAAGTTTGGAAAAGGGGAGCATTTGGGAAAGGCTAATGTAATTCAATGTTCACTGAATATCACAACATCCATTCCTATTCATCCTATACAAATCACTCTTGCCCTACACAAAATGAAAAGAGGTGAAAGGTAATTCCTATATACTAGTCTGTACCTAGGAAATCACCTTCTTAAGAGACACTCACCATAACCATAAGATAACCTATTAGTTGGGGGGAGGGGAATTTTTCCAATGGTATTGGCCCAGCAGCCATTGCTATGAGTGTTAGACTATATAGAAGGTTGTAACTGTTATATAATTTCCCTCAAAAGAGGGAAGAAGGAAGGAAATTTGGATGAATCAGAGTAAGTGTGCATGTGTTAGAGATAATCCCCACACTTGGTTGTAACTCTAGTTGTTTAATCATATCCTGTAGCTCCCACTTTAGAGACTACTAGCATAGTGAAAAAAAAATATCAGACGGGAAGATGTGAATCTTGTCTTTGCAAAACATATGAGTGACCTTTCAACATTGACCTTTGCAAAAAAAAAAAACTTTTTTTCCCAAGCTTTTCCTTTCCCTCCCCCCCGCCCCCCACCCCTAGATGACAGGTAATCTAATACATGCTAGATAGGATAAATTATATGACAAATACAATACATGTATACATATCTATACAGTTATCTTACTGCACAAGAAACATCAGATCTAGAAAGAGAAGAAGAAAAAAAAAACAACCTAAGAAGGAAAACAGAATGCATGGAAATATTCACAGAAAGCGTTAAAATGCTGTGTTGTGGTTCACTCTCAGTTCCCACAGGCCTCTCTCTGGATGTATATGACTATCTTCCATCACAGCACAACTGGTTTGAATCACATCATTGTTGAAGAGAACCATGTCCATCAAAATTGATCATCGTATAGTCTTGTTGCTGTGTATAATGTTCTCCTGGTTCTGCTGATTTCACTCAGCATCAGTTCATGCAAGTCTCTCCAATCCTCTCTGAAATCCTCCTGTTGGTCATTTCTTACAGAACAATAATATTCCATAACATTCATATACCATAATTTATTCAGCCATTCTCCAATTGATGGGCATCTTTTCAATTTCCAGTTTCTTGCCACTACAAAAAGGGCTGCCACAAACATTTTTGCACATGTGGGTCCCTTTCCCTCCTTAAAAATCTCTTTGGGATATAGGCCCAGTAGAAACACTGCTGGGTCAAAGGGTATGCACTGTTTGATAACTCTTTGAGCATAGCTCCAAATTGCTCTCCAGAATGGTTGGATCCGTTCACAGTTCCACCAACAATGTATCAGTGTCCCAGTTTTCCCACATCCCCTCCAACAGCTATCATTATCATTTCCTGTCATTTTAGCCAATCTGACAGGTGTGTAGTGGTATCTCAGAGTTGTCTTAATTTGCATTTCTCTGATCAATAGTGACTTGGAGCACCTTTTCATGTGACCGGAAATAGTTTCAATTTCTTCGTCTGAAAATTGTCTGTTCATATCTTTTGACCATTTGTCAATTGGAGAATGGCTTGAATTCTTATATATTTGAGTCAATTCTCTATATATTTTAGAAATGAGGCCTTTATCAGAACCTTTGGATGTAAAAATATTTTCCCAGTTTACTGCTACCCTTCTAATCTTGTCTGCATTCATTTTGTTTGTACAAAAACTTTTCAACTTGATATAGTCAAACTTATCTATTTTATGATTAATGATGACCTCTAGTTCTTCTTTGGTCACAAATTCCTTCCCCCCTCCACAGGTCTGAGAGGTAAACCATCCTACATTGTTCTAATTTGTTTATAATATCATTCTTTATGCCTAGATCATGAATCCATTTTGACCTTATCTTGGTATATGGTGTTAGGTGTGGGTCAATGCCTAATTTCTTCCAGACTAGTTTCCAATGATCCCAGCAGTTTTTGTCAAATAGTGAGTTTTTATCCCAAAAACTGGGGTCTTTGGGTTTATCGAACACTAGATTACAATTGTCATTGAATATTTTGTTCTGTGAACCTAACCTATTCCACTGATCCACTACTCTATTTCTTATCCAGTACCAAATGGTTTTGGTGACCACTGCTTTATAATATAGTTTTAGATCTGGTGCAGCTAAGCCACCCTTATTTGCATTTTTTTTCATTAATTCCCTTGAAATTCTTGACCTTTTGTTTTTCCAGATGAATTTTGTCGTTATTTTTTCTAATTCAGTTAAATAATCTCTTCGGGAGTTTGATTGGTATAGCACTAAATAGATAGATTAGTTTAGGTAGTATTGCCATCTTTATTATATTCGCTCGACCTATCCAAGAGCACTTGATGTTTTTCCAATTGTTTAGATCTGACTTTATTTGTGTGGAGAGTGTTTGGTAGTTTTGCTCATATAGATCCTGACTTTCCCTTGGCAGATATATTCCCAAATATTTTATACTATCGATAGTTATTTTGAATGGAATTTCTCTTTGTATCTCTTGCTGTTGCATTTTGTTGGTGATGTATAAAAATGCTGATGATTTATGTGGATTTATTTTGTATCCTGCAACTTTGCTAAAGTTGTGGATTAATTCTAATAGTTTTTTAGTTGATTCTCTAGGGTTCTCTAAGTAGACCATCATATCATCTGCAAAGAGTGATAATTTGGTTTCCTCATGACCTACTCTAATTCCTTTAATCTCTTTTTCTTGTCTTATTGCCAAGGCTAGCATTTCTAATACAATATTGAACAGTAATGGTGATAGTGGACAACTTTGTTTCACCCCTGATCTTATTGGGAATGGTTCCAGTTTATCACCATTACATATGATGCGAGCTGATGGTTTTAAATAGATGCTACCGACTATTTTAAGGAAAAGTCCATTAATTCCTATACTCTCTAATGTTTTTAATAGGAATGGATGTTGGATTTTATCAAATACTTTTTCTGCATCTATTGAGATTATCATATGGTTTTTGTTAGTTTGGTTATTAATATAGTCAATTATGTTAATAGTTTTCCTAATATTGAACCATCCCTGCATTCCTGGTATAAATCCTACTTGGTCATGGTGTATTATTCTAGGAATGATTTTCTGTAATCTCTTTGCTAATATTTTATTTAAGATTTTTGCATCAATATTCATTAAGGAGATTGGTCTATAATTTTCTTTCTCTGTTTTTGTTTTACCTGGTTTAGGTATCAGTACCATGTCTGTATCATAAAAAGAGTTTGGTAGGAGTCCTTCATTTCCTATTTTTTCGAATAGTTTATATAATATTGGAGTTAACTGTTCTTTAAATGTTTGGTAGAATTCACATGTAAATCCATCTGGTCCTGGGGATTTTTTCTTAGGGAGTTGATTAATGACTTGTTCTATTTCTTTTTCTGAAATGGGACTATTTAAGTAAATTATTTCCTCTTCTGTTAATCTGGGCAATCTATATTTTTGTAGATATTCCTCCATTTCACTTAGGTTATCAAATTTATTGGCATACAGTTGGGCAAAGTAACTCCTGATTATTGCTCTAATTTCCTCTTCATTGATGGAAAGTTCTCCCTTTTCATTTTTGAGACTAACAATTTGATTTTCCTCTTTCCTTTTTCTAATTAAATTAACTAGAGGTTTATCTATTTTGTTGGTTTTTTCATAAAACCAACTTTTAGTTTTATTTATTAATTCAATAGTTTTTTTACTTTCAATTTTACTAATCTCTCCTTTTATTTTTAGGATTTCAAGTTTGGTATTTGATTGGGGGTTTTTAATTTGTTCTTTCTCTAGCTTTTTTAGTTGCAAGCCCAATTCATTGATTTTCTCTTTTTCTATTTTATGCAAATAAGCATCTAGAGATATAAAATTTCCCCTTATTACCGCTTTGGCTGTATCCCACAAATTTTGGTATGT
>JAJPUD010002352.1:97195-132059 GCA_023553655.1 Myrmecobius fasciatus
CAGTCCTGCTTCCCTCAACTGGTTGTTGTATCGATCAAATATTTGTGATATTTGTGATAAGATTAACATATCCATTTTGTATGTAAACAAATAGGGGCTTAGAGACACTAAATGTGTTCCCTATGGTTACAAGGGCAAGCAAGTGGCTGAGGTAGGATTTGCACCCAAATTATCTGATGGATATTCTTATTCTACAAACTGCAGAAGTGTGAGAACAAATGGTAAGGAATGAATTTATAAAAAGACACCCAAAGTAATTACAGTAATAATTCTTTTTTTTTACATATGACAACTTCCTTCTGAAAAATTTAAGCCAATTTTAAAAGACAATCTAATTCATTTTCATGGTGTTCCTCCTAGGCTAGTGGCAAGCTTTATTATTTTTTATTTAAGCTGGGGTTGATAGATTACTAAGGGCATTCGCAAGAGAAGTTGGTTGGAAAATCCAGGGTCACATCTCCTAGTTCATTTCTGACCTCCCTACAAGGACTCATGGATGGCTATTAAGAAAATGTTATCTGGAAAAATGAATTGACCCATAGAACTTAAGGAAGAAATGATAAAAATATCCATTTTCTTATTCCCTCAAATGTATATGTGTTTGCAGTTCTGAGTTCCTATGAAGTGGTTATTCCAATAGAAGATAATAAAGAACGGAGTTCCTTGAAATGATAAGAGAGTAATGATTTATCAAGATTGGAGCAAGAGATTGATGGTATGAAAAAGAATTTCAGGCAGCAATGGAAATGACTAGAAATAAAAGCCTCAAGCTTTATTGGGACTTCTAAAGCTATGTTTTGGAGATGCTAGAGGGAACAAATTCATAGCCTCTTTGACCATACTGCTGTTAAAAGTTCTACTAAGATCTGCAGAAGTGTCTCTGGTGTATGCTTTTGGCCAAATAGTAAAAGGTCATGACTGTTATTTCCTAAGTGTCTCTCTGAATTCTCTTCATACATTGATTTTCTAATATGTATTTTCTTCTCTATTTTATTCCACAATATTTTATCAATACATCAAAAATTTAATATGAACAAAATGGTCTAATCTTAAGAGGACTTCCTCCTAATTCCATTCTCTGAACCCTACTGTGAAACAATTTTTAAGGTTTAAGGCCAAATTTAGATTTTATGCTTTCTTAGGAGCTCTGACTGGACACCTTTGGGAGACAGGGATCTGACCTCTTTACAACGATGCAGTCATTTATATGAGTAAAAATGAAAAAGATAAACTCAGGAATCTCCTGGAAGAAGTATTTTTCCTTTGTAGAAATTCATATCATTGTTACATTTTACCTTTGTAAATGGATAAAGACTTATTTTAGTTGTCAGGTGATTTGATGGCTTTCTGATTCAATTATTTCTCTTAATTTCATTTTCCACCTATTTTTTTTGTTTGCTGAGTGACTTTAATCACTCAGTTAAGATGGTTTTACGTTATACTAGAAATCTCTTGTTTGTAGTTTTCTGTGCTTATTCAGAGTCAGCTGGCTGGTGCAATGCATGGAGTCTTAGATTTAGAATGCGTTAACTAGTGACTAAAATTCTGGTGTTGTACTTTTCTGGTTAATGCATTTATTTTATATTTTTGACCATTATAATTTCCAAAGATATTATTAAGATATGGAATGTTGCCAGTTTGCAGTCTTGTGTGGAGTATTGAAATATTGAAGAAGCAAAGGGCTTTTATTGGAAAAGAGAAAGGTTCTGTATATCCTATCCAAGAACAAATAAATCTAGATTGCCTAATAGTTCATTTCTGACAGTGATATCAAGAGATATCTACTAGGAAAGTATAATAGTCCTGGGTCTCTTTCTGTTCTATGAAGAAGGCACTTCATCTCTTGACTCTGGGCATTTTCTCTGACTGTCTTCCATTCCTGGAATGATTTCCCTCTTCATCTCCTCTTCCTGACCTCCTTGGCTTCCTTCAAATCTCAATCAAAATCTCATTTTCTACAGGAAGTATTTCCAAACCCCTCTGGATTCTAATTCTCTCTATTATTTTCTTTTTATCCTGCATATGGCTTGTTTGTGCATATTTGTCTGCTTGTTGTCTCCCCAATCTATCTTTTTGCCTCAATACATAGCACAGCTCCTATAATAATAATTGCTTGTTGACTGATTATCACAAAAAGATAAAGATGTACTTCAAATTCTCTGTCCCTAAACAATAAATCATAATGATTTTTAAAAAATTTCCTCTCATAAAAATAAACATAGTAAAGCAAATCAAATCCCAATACTGGCTGAGTCTAAAATAAATATCTCATTCTACATATTGAGCCTATCATCCATCTGTCAAAAAATGGCAGCTTACTTCATCATCTATTCTCTGGAATCATGGTTGGTCATTGCATTGATCAGAAATCTTAAATCTTTCAAAGTTATTTCTCATGACAAAGCTGTTATCTAAATTGTTCTCCTTGTTCTGCTCTTTCCTTCTGAATCAGTTCATGTAAATCTTTCCAGGTTTTTAAAAATATCTATTTCATCATTTCTTATGGAATGATAATATTCTATTACATTTAGATTTATTCTCCAATTAATAGGAACCTCCTCTTAGCTACTAATTCCTTGTTACCATATAGAGAACTGTATTTTTTTTTTACTTTTTATACTTAAGGATTTTTTTCCTGTTTATTTGATCTTCTTGATGTCTAGGCCTAATAGTGATATTTATGAATCAAAAGATATAGTAAAATAAGTTGAGTTTGAGAGTGGCTAAAACAATTCTTGTGTCTGTTTTCCAACATCATGATTTCCCCTAAACCTTCTTTATTATGTTAAATCATATCACCTCTCTAAGTAATGGATTCCCACAAATTTAACCCATGATGAAATTGTCTCCCATTCAAGTTTCAAGGCATATCTTTTAGCAGTATTCTGGAATTTGATGAATAAATTTGTCTACTAAATTCAATTCAATTTAATAAAAATGTATCATGTGTCTACTGTGATCAGAACACTTATGACAGTCACTTGTGAGTAGCAGCAATGTTTAAATCAAACATACAGGATACAGCCCAATAGGAGAATATTATGAATATGCAAATTATTCCAATACAAAATTATATATACATTCATCATAGAATTGAACTTAGAACAACATAGTAGGCTGGAACTGCTTATTATCACACAGGGATTCAGGTTCAATTCTAGGGGAGGTTGGTCTTTAATAATTCACATCTAAAAAATGAAAGGGAAATTCTGAAAATTAAAGAAAAATTAATAAAATTGAAATATCAAATTAAATATTAGCAAATAGGCCAAAATAAAATAATAGAAAAAAATACTACAACCAAGTTGAGTTTATACTATAAATGCAGGATTAGTTCATTGTAAGCAAGATTCTCTTTGTAATAAGTTATGTTAATAACATAAATAATAAACATCATATGACTATATTGAAATAATCAGATTGAATCTAATTGATCAATTCTATAATTGCTCAAATCATGATTCTTTGTTTTTGAACTCAGTTCGGAAATTCGGCTGACTTATTAAGTTTAGAAATCATATTTTCTTGTTAATCACTGTTTTCTTTTTGTGTCAAAGAAATCTATTATCCTTGAAGAATGCAGATGGGTAACAGGGATTCTAGTCTGGTATCTTTTCACCACCAAGATATCCTTCAAGGATGTCTGGTTTGTAAACAAAGAAGTCTGGTCCACTATCTCTGACCTTGCAGGTGGACTCAAACAATGAACATTTCTTAGTCACAGGAGGGATGGAGGAACTTATTGCTATCCCTCATTCCCAATTTCCAGTCAATCATATTGGCCCTCATGCCTTAGCTCTACAATCAATAATATTGATTTTATCTCTTCTGAAGCTATGTTCTTTTAACTAATCATGACCTGTGACCTGGTCTTAGCTGAGAAACCTGAGATTCTATTTATTGGTAAATTCATACTTTATGAATGAATTGCCAAGGGGTTGGAACTTTGTGACTCAGTTTACCTTATTTTGATCATAACTATTAATTGTTACAGAAAAAGCTTTTGCCCAAACCAACATGTTTCTACCAAAAATTCAAGAAATGATAATAGCTATCTTTCATATAGAATTTTAGGTTTTGCAAATCAGTCTTAAATATATCATCTCATTTTATCCTCACAATGGCCTTAAGAGATAAGTGTTGTGATCCCCATCTTATGAATAAAGAAACTGAAGCAGATAGAGAATAAAGGACTTACTCTGTGTCACACACTATTAAGACATTATTACGTATTTGATGCTGCACTTGAATTCAGACACTATTCTATGCCCACTGCAACACTTAGCTTTATTGTAGATAAAAAAAGTATAGGAAGAAATAGATGTTTTGTTAATGTATTGGATAGTATCTATTGAAATCAGAAAGCAAACCTTATATGTAATGGAAATAAAGCAAAAATTCCTATTGTTATCATTACTGCGTAATATAATGCTCAAAATTATAACTATAGCAATAAAACAAGAAAAACGTATTAAAGAAATAAGTACCAGCAAAGAGAAAACAAAATGATCACTTTTTTTCAGAAGATATTGAACTTCAGATGATAGTGAACTTGGAATCCAAGAGATTCAACTAGAAATTTAATTGGAACAACAACTGATAATATTGCTGGATACAAAATAAACCCACAGAAACATGTTCATTCTTGTGTATAAAAACAAATAAATGGGCCAGCTAGATGGCACAGTGGTTAGAGCATTGGCCCTGAAGTCCAGGACCTGAGTTCAAGTCTGACCTCAGACACTTAATACTTCCTATCTGTGTGACCCTAGGCAAGTCACTTATTCTCAATTGCCTCAGCAAAAACAAACAAACAAAAACCTTTAGGAAGATTTGAAAAGAGAAATTCTAGTCAAAATAAGCACAGAAATTAAATATTTGGAATTTTATCTACCAAGATTCACCCAGGAACTCTATGAATAAAATCATAAAATAATCTTTGCAGAAATAAAGGCATATCTAATTAATTGGTGAATCATTAATTGCTTGAGGTCAGGTTGAGCCATTATAATAAATGTGATAATAATATCTAAATGAATGGCTTTATTCACTGTTTTATCAATCAAACTACCAAAAATATTTTATAAAGCCATAAAAAAATAATAAAGTTCATAGGAAATGGGGAGAAAATACTCAATAATCTTAAGGATGATAATGGAAAAAAGTGGGAGGTGAGTATAGATGGATAGAGAGGGCATTTATCAGTACCAGATCTAAAATTCTACTACTAAGAAGTAATAATTAAAATAATTTGGTTTTGGTTTGAAAGAGAGAGACAGAGAAAGATACACACACACACCACACACACACACACACACACACACACACACACACACACACACACAAAGAAAGAAACAGAGAGAGGGTCACCAGTGAAAAAAGATTGGATATATAACATACAGAAGCAAAAACAAATTGTAATACCACAGTGTTCAAAAAACACAAATACTCCAATTACTGACTCATTTTTAAAAATAAAAACTTCTAGGAAAATTGGATGACAAAATTTAAGTTTAGACCACATCATATACTATTTGCCAAAATCTAAACCTAGGTGATATAGATATAAAAGGTTACATCACAAACAAGTTAGAGCAGCAAGAAAAACATTATCTTTTGGTTTTATGGAAAGGGAAAGGGCTCATGACTAAATAAAAATAGCACATTACAAGTTAAAATAGACAATTTTTATTTTATAGAAAATTTAAAGTCTGCACAAATTAAATTTAGTTAAAATTAGAAGAAAAACAGATCATTGGGGAAAACTTTGCAGCAAGTTTCTCTGAAAAATATCTCATGTTCAGGATACATAAGGACATGATTTAAATTTATAAGACTGAGTAATTCTCCAATTGATAAATGGTCAAAGGAGAGATATGAAGAGGCATTCTTCAAAGGAAGAAATCCAAACTACCAACAACCATATGAAAAAGGATCTAGATTAATAATAATTAGATAAATGTGAATTAAAGCAACTTTGAGGTTCCACCTTATACCCATCAGGCAAAGATAACAAAAGAGGAGAATGACAAATATTGGAAGGATTACAGGAGCTATCAATTGCTGTGGAGCTGTGAGGTGGCCTGGAAAGTTATTTGAATTATATACCAAAAGTTACTAAACTGTACATATCTTTGAAGATAGTGATATCACTTCTAGGCCTATATCCTCAAATAATTTTTTAAATAAGAAAATGGGCTATTAAAATATTTACAGCAACTCCTTTTGTGGTAGCCCCAAACTGGAAACTGAGGAAGTGTCTGCTAAAACAATTGTGGTATAGGAATATAATGAAATATTATCATACTATAAGAATTGACAAAATGGATGGTTTCAGAAAAATCTGGGAAGACTTATGTGAACTGATGCAGAGTTAAATGTGCAGAACAAGGAGAACAATATGTAGAATGATAACATTACGAAAATCAAAAAAGTATGAAAGACCAGAACTCTGAACAATAAAATGATAAACCCAAAGGTCAAAGATGAAATATACTGTTCATCTCCTGCCTTAGAAATCATAAACTTATGATAAAGTAAGAGATCTATCTATCTATCTATCTATCTTTCTATCTATCTATTCAGACATAGTCAATATAGAAATTTATTTTGCCAGACTATTCCTGTATGTATAGAAGTCTTTCTTTTTCTTTTAAAATTTAATTGGGTTTTCAGGAAGAGGGATAGATTAATACAAAGAACAGATTAATAAAATAAATCTCTCTCTATAATAAGGGATGGCTCTATGAGAGGGGAAAGGGGCAGCATAAGGGAGAAATTGAGGTGATTTCAAAATAAAATATATCAATAAAACTTAAATTAAAATTAAAAATGTTATTTTGTTTTTATTCATCTCTTCTGCTTTTACATTGTATTTATTTCCAAATACAGATGATTTTCTTCCCATTGTATCATCCTTTGTAATGGAAATTAAAGGAAAAGGAAAAAATAATTCACACTGAAAGCTCCACACTTTTTTTAACAAGAGCAAAGAGATATATTTTTAAAACTCATCTCTGAGGCAAAGATTTGTCATTATAATTCCTTAGCATTCTGTTTTATTTTTCATTCTTCCCATTTATATTGTTATAGATAGTGGGCATATTAATTCCCTTCTATTTACTTTATTGCATCAGTTCATATAAGTTTTCCCATACTTCTTTGAATTCTTCATATTTATTGTTTCTTATGGCATGGCAGTAACACTGTATTGCATTCACACCTCACAATTTATTTTTACCATTCTTTAAGTAGTTGACACTTTATTTTATTTCTAGTTCTTTGTTACAACAAAGCTTGTTGTTATGAATAATAATTACCTTTACATAATGCTTTACAGTTTGTAAAGCATTATGCATGCATTATCTCTACTATGATCTACTTTCCAGAACTACTAAATCAGCTCACAGATCCACAATCAATATTGTGTTTGTTTTCCTGTTATCTCTCCAATACTTGTCATTTTTGTCATCTTAGCCAGTCTGATACGAGACAGAACTTCAAAGTTGCTTTAATTTGCATTTATTTTATCATTATTGACTTAGAATATTTTTTTCATATGATTGCCTAGATTTCTTCTTTTGAAGACTGCCTCTTTACATTTTTCCTTTGACCATTTATCAATTGGAGAATGACTCAGTCTTATAAATTTAAGTCATTTCCTTCTAAGATAAGTCAATCTGAGAGATAGGTATTATTATTACCCCATTTTATAGATGTAGAAATTGAGGTAAGCAGAAGTTAAGTTACTTATCCAAGATCTCACAGCTAATTTGAACTTAGGTCTCCTTGATTTAGAGGCCAAAGTTCTCTTCACGTTTCCATTATTAAATATTTTGGTGCCTTTAGTTCATCATGCCTTTTGACTTTAATATTTCTAATAGCAGAATTTCTGGAATAAAGAATATAGATATTTTAGTTGATTCTGGGTATAATTGTTTCCCAAAGTCATTAAATTAGTTAAGGACTCTAGCAACATTTCTATGTTTGTTTCTCTGCATCAATTCCTACATCAGTCATTTCCATCTTATCTCATCTTATTTATTCAGTTTTCTGGGTATAGCATGATACCATGAAATTTAAGTATGTTTTCATGGTCTGTTATTGTCTAGATAGAAAGGTCTAGGAGAAAGAACCCTAGTTTAGTCAGGAGAGCTGAGTTCAAATCCTAAGTCTACCATTTAATAGTATACAACCTTGAAAATGTCTCCAAGGCACAATATTCCTTTGTAAGCAAATAAGAGTAAAATATTTGCCCTTCTTACTTTACAGGTTTTCTCTGAAAATGAAATAAGAAAATGTTTGAAGATTGTAAAACACTATAAAAGTGTAATGCATTATTATAGACTGGGTATTTTTTCTTTCCCCTTAATCATATTAGCTCTCCAGTTCAAAATGTCACTTTCAAATAGTTTACTCTGATTTAAGAAATGCTTGCTGTAGGGGATGCAATGATACACATGTCTGATGTACTAAGGAGAAGATTATGTTATGACTCACAGTAAAGTACCAGAGGGCAGAAAAAGTGTTTTAAATCCAACTATATGCATTTTGTTTTTCCTTCTAATATGGTGAGGTATGAATCATCAGCTATGGAAAATAGGTTGAACTGTCACTGAGAAAGGACATTTTTTTATAATCTCTAGTGGTGTTTATTTCATATTTTAGCTATATTTGTAATAGATAAGGCTTAATCCTCCATGAATGATCAACAGGGACCACAAAGGGGCAATTTAGCTTTTTCAGACTATTTTCTTGTGGTATCGGTTCTCACTTAAAAGGGTTTATTATTGTCTTGTAACATGTTTAAAAGGTAGAGGCTCAATATATAGTATGATCAGTCACTCCTTTGAAAGGTTGATCCCTCCTGAGCTTAGATTGTTTTATTTACCTCAATTCCCTTTGTCAATACAGTGAAGCCTATGGGCTCCTTTTCATAATGATGCTTCTAAATGCATAATATAAAATAAATAGAATTAAAAAGGAAAGCAAATATAGTGAAAAAAATCATGTATATGCATACCTATCTACCTATATATGCATGTATACATGTTCTCACATGCACTGCACATGTACATGCATGCAAACATATGAGATGATTATGACACATGAATGTATGCATGAGCACGCAAATATGTGTAGTTGTATTTAGGCACATAATCACAGACCATTATGTTAAGAGCTCCTGATTTAAGCTTATGTGTGTGTGTGTACATGAACAATACATATATATATTTACATATTGCTATCTGTTTCTGCTCACTATCTTGTTTGTGGAAACTTACTACTCCTCCCTCATTTAGGGACTTCCTTAAAGGATTACTTTTCTTTTTTCCCTACTTCCTCATACTTCAGACATGCAAAAAGGGATGTATCTCTCTAAGGATCAAAATCCCTTCCCAAATTTTTACCTACAGCTGTCATTAGTCACAAAGGTCAAACATTTTAGAAGATACTAGATTCTCTTTTATATTTGGGGCATCACTCATAAGTAATAATAGTAGTAAATAATTGAGCAGCAAATTATTTATTAAAAAAAAGTTGCCAATCTGCTTTTGATAGAGATTAAAATCCCCTTATCCCTTAGATTTTTTTTCTCTCCCAAAGTCAGTCAATAAATATTTATTAAGCACCTCCTATATGCCAGGCAAGTACTGGGTATACAATAAAACAACCTCAGTCCTCAGAGTTCACAGTCTAAAGTGGGGAGGGAAGAATCAATATGTAAGCAACTATATACAAACAAGCTATCTACAGGATAAATTATATTCAACAGAGGGAAGGCAATAGAATTAAGCCTTTTTCTACTTGCAAGATTTTCTGTAGAAAGTGGGATTTTAGTTGGGACCTGAAGAAAACCAGAAAATTCAGGAGATAGATATGAGGAGGGAGAACATTCCAGGCATGAAGGATAGATAATGAAAATGCCTTCAGTCTGGAGGCAAAGGAATCACAGGGAGGTCAGTATCACTGGATAGTGGAGGATGGACTGGAGTAAGGGGAGACCTTTGGCAGGCAGACCAACTACTAGGTTATTGCAACAGTCTAGGGTGATGAAAGCTTGAACCTGGATGGTAGCAGTGTCAAAGGAGAGAAAAAGAGCACGGGAAAGAGATGTTACGAAGGTAAAATTGACAAACCTTGCAACAGACTGATATGGAGAAAGTTAAGAGTTGAATATGACACCTCAGTTAGGAGTCTGGGGGACTGGGAGGATGGTGGTACCCTCAACAATAACAGGGAAGTTAGGAAGATGGATGAGATAAGGAGTTCAGATCTGAATCTGTTTGAGCTTGATATTATATGGCTTGTGATGTCCAGGAGGCAGTTGGAGATATAATATTGGGGGTCAGCACAAAGGCTGTGGAAATTGATTCCACAATTCCATGGAAATTGATAATGTCACCAAGTGAAGGAGGAAAGAGGGGAAAGAGAAGAGGGCACAGAACACAGCCCCATGGAGTCCATGTGGTTAATAGACATGACTTTGCAACAGGGAGGACCCAGTTCTTGTGTTACAAAAATTTTCAGTGGACTCAATCAGAATGGTTGAACAATTTTCTCTACCTTCATTCAGCAGCACATGAGTGGGACCAAAGACAGGTGATGGTGGGAATGATCCATCAGGGTGATAAGGGAGGGGGCAGACACTTAAGAGAAGGGACTCAAGGACA
Source organism: Myrmecobius fasciatus (assembly GCA_023553655.1). Taxonomy (NCBI): domain Eukaryota; kingdom Metazoa; phylum Chordata; class Mammalia; order Dasyuromorphia; family Myrmecobiidae; genus Myrmecobius; species Myrmecobius fasciatus. Next base: position 107,869 of record JAJPUD010002352.1, read on the forward strand.
GGATCCTGGATGGTGGGATCCTCAACCAAATGTCTCTTCTCCACCCCTCTCTTCTCTTTTCTCCCCTTCTCTTCCCCTCTCCTCTCCTCCCCTTGCTTTCCCTCCCCTCTCCTCCCTTCCTTTCCTCTCTTCTTTCTGTTTTCTTCACTTCTTTCTCTTCTCTTTTCTTTCTTCTCCTCTTTCCATCTCTCTTATGGCCGGTAAACTCTCAACACCTATTCTCCATATCCAAATGATTCAGTTATTGACGGCAAAAGCGAAAACATCTTTCTCTTTGCTATATAATCCCAGATTTCCCCATCCCTAGGTACCTTAGCCCTACCCCTCTACAATTCATGTTATACTCTGCCCTCTCTTTCCATTGTGCCCTCTAAAACCTAGATTCTGTTTCTAACAAACTCTCCATTTTAAATCTTTTCATTACAAACAGGTATATTTTAGTACTTATGGAAATTTGCTTTCCCTTGTGTCCCTGGAATTCTTTACTACTAAGTATTATTTCTCTTATGATTTCCAAAAAGGGCCAGGAGAAGTGACAAAAAAAGTTTTTGCCTTTATCTCTCAGTAACACAGCCTCCTCAGAGATTTTCTCCTTGTATCCATTTTGCCAGATACTGGTACTGCTGCTGCGGTCATTTTTTAACCTCCAGCCAGATCATTCTCTCTCTTTTCTCAATAGTTCAGTATTTAGCTCAAAATCTTGACCCTTGGGGATTTCAATATAAGCACACTGGTGTCCCCTCAAACACCCAGACCTCTCAATTCATCAACTTATGCCTATGAGCTACATGATTAATTCATACAGACAGTTGTATTTTGTCACATTTTAAATCTTAACATCATCTATAACTGTTTGATCCATGATCTTAAACTCTGAAACTCCTCTCATTAATTACCTCCTTTATTCTACATTTTCCTTTCCTCTTTTTTTTCTCTATTCTCTTCTCCTCTCTCTTCCTTTACTCTCCTTCCCTCCCCTTTTCCCTCTCTCTCTCACTCTCCATAATCCCATTCTTTATCCTGCGACCTCCAATTCCAATCCCAATCCCAATTCCAATCCAATTTTATCTTACTTATTATTATCTAAATCTATCCTTGCTCTGGCTTCATTGGAATTTTCCTGGTTCAGTCATGAAAATCTTCTGCCCTCAAATCATTTGTCCTCTTGTCTTATTGTTACTCATTCTTTATGAAATCTCAGTCTTGAGTTACTCCCATAATTGGCCTTTTCAGCTCCTATTTACATGCTAGCAAATTCTATTAGGCACCATGCTGACTATAAGCACTACAAATTTATGTTAACTTTTCTCAGTTGAGCCTTCATTACTATAAGCCAATATTTCATTCTGTTCTGATTGAATTTTTATCTATATTACTGGCAACTACTATTCTAAATCTTTCCTTTCCTTGTTTTCTATATTATCTTTTAGCCCCTCTCTCTCATCAAAACTCACTTTCTATTTTGTTGAAACAATAGAACATATCTGTTGTGAGCTCCCTTTTCTTTCCTACTCCATACTCAAAATCTTACTACATCATTTCCCCATTTTTCCTTTGTTCCAGTATCTTAGGATTTGGCCCTTTTCCTTCCCAAGACCATATTATTTGATTGAAGAACACTTCACCTTCAACAAAATCTAAATTGAAGCCCAAAGTTCCTAAGAGAATATTCTTGTATAAGGTTTCATTTCTATTCTAATCTTTATTCTCTTGTTATTCAGCATGGCATATCATGGTTTTATAGGTGATTTGTATTCATCACAGAATTTTCCATCAGTATATTTGGAGCCCACTGGGGGATGTGTAGGGCTGGCAGAAAGTGGTTCATCACTCAAAATTTATGATGAAACTATGGTTAGGCAGCTTCCAGACACTCCATCTTATTAACACTTCTGGAGGACATCATGAGAAAAGAACATTGGCCTTCTGTCGGTATTCTTGTCATTAAGAGCTATTGAATTGACCTCCAAGCCCTCTATGTTGTGCTCTTATTGTAAATGTTATAGATACTGGAACTTTTTACGTCAATACCACAAATTCATCAAATGTCAAGAAATATGAAGAGTGACTTTTCTCCATTTTATTTCTAAGTTTCTCTGTCACCATGGTAAAAAAGCTGTTTCTAGCAAGCACTGTCCTTGACATGTCACCTAATTGGTCTGGCATATCAGGAGAGCCTTATTTAAATCATTGACATTTTCTCAAGTTCTTTCAAGAGATGAAGACTACATTCCTCTACCCATATTTCAGTAATTATGTACATACATTGCTAAATGTTCCTCTTATGTTCACGGAAGAGTACTCTCAGCAAAGAAGATTTAGGCTGCCCTATTCCTCTTGAATAATTCTCCTTTCTACCAATTTCTACCAATGATGACTTGAGGGGAGATTTTTTTTCAGGTAGCTGGGTTTTATTTGTTTAGTTACTTATAAAAGGGGAAAAGATGGGATTATCTCAGCTGGGCATATCTTTTTCCATTTTCCAGGTCTTAAAATACTCTGATCAAACAGAAGATGCCATAGCCAGAATTTTTTGATTCAGTGACACCATCTTTCAGGAATGAAGCTTTTTTAGGCATCAATATGTCAGAGGTGCAGTGACTCTATACTCTTCAAAAAGGAAAAGGAAAAACTGAAGTTCTTTTCTCTTTTTTAACTCATTAAAATAAATTATTTATTAGGATAAACCATTTATGAACATTATTGCCTTTCTCTGTATTTTTAACACTTAGCATAGTACCTGGCATAAGTTCTTTTTTGGTGGGGGGTTTTTGTGTGCATTTTTTTCCTGAGTCAATTGGGGTTAAATGACTTGCCCAGGGTCATATGGCTAGGAAATGTTAAGTGTCTGAGGTCACATTTGAACTCAGGTTCTCCTGACTTCAGGGCTGGTGCTCTATTCACTGCACCACCTAGCTGCCTATACTTGGCATAAGTTCATAATAAATGCTTGAAGAAAGATTGTTGACATTTGTGACTTTTTATTAATATCGTCCACCACTCCTCAATACTCCCCTCAATAACCCACTAAAAAATAAAAATTTTGGCAAAATTGTCAGTTCTTATGATCTAGTGCCACTAGATCATAAGAACTGACAATTTTGCCACAAGAATAGTGGACTTGGAGTCAAGAGAAACCTGGATTCAAATATCACCCTCAACATTTACTAATCATATGACCAAAGGGCAAACACTTAATTTCTGAGCCTTAGTTTCAGGTACCCATCTTGAAAACACAGGTAATAATACCCATAGTACATACCTAATAAGGTTGTTGTAAAGAGCAAATGGGAAAAAGTGATCTGTAAGCTTTAAGTTCCTATTTTAATTTTAGAATTCATTATTGTCATTAAGTACCCTCTGAAATAGCATCATACAAAGTTGTCTACTCTGCTTGCATATAGGAATGGATTGATTGAAGAAGGGCACCATGTTAAGAAAGATGCTATAATTCCTTCACCATCATTCGCTTCCCCAGATTCATAGCTATATTAATAGTAATCAAATAAGTAATAGCCTTTTGTAAGTCTTTTAATTCAGTAGAATTCTCTCATCTCTGATGCCATCATCACTTTCTCACTTTTCATTCTTCCCCCCTCCCAATTTCACCATTATTTCAGATGAGGAAGATTTCAATTGATTTTGAGACTTTCCCAAAGGCCAGTCCAGAGACTGACTCTGGCCTACAACAGATTTTTTAACAGTCTGTCACACTTTTTGCCAATGGTCCTTATTTATTAAACCTTTGAAAGAATCTTCATCTTGTTCTTTGACTTTTCCCTTGGTGCTACTACCCCCATCATTGATTTGTAGTTCTTAGTATCCCAGAGCATCATAAATTGTGAACTAAAAACGATATGAGACTATTCCAACTTTTGATTTTTAGGATAAGGAAATTGAGACTCAGAGAACTGAAGTGACTTTTCCAAGATATTACAACTAGCAAGTGGTGGAGCTGGGACAAGAACCCAGGTTCTCTAATTCCAAATTCAGAATATTTTCTACTACTTTTCAACTAACTGTGAAAATAGGGCAGACTAAGCCATAATATTGATTTTAGACAATTTGCCGGTTTGGCTTGTGAAACATGGTGGTAGAGCATATCAAAAAGGACAGTGACAGTGAATTTTCCACCCAATGGTTCTTAATAAACCTGACTGACAGGTAAAATCACCTAGAAAAAGAAGATTAATGAAGAGATACTGCTACCCAAATTCAATATGCCTAAAGTAATTTAATAATCTAGACTGGCTTTCTCTATATTCTAGGAAAACTATTTCCTACCTAGTCATCTGTATGTACGTATGCATACAAATATACTTACATATATTTGTATGCATATTGTGTGTGTATAAATAAACACATGTATATGTAGATAAGTATGTGTGTATGTATTTATGTATGGAGTTATATGAAACATATGGAGAATTCAACATTCGAGTCCTCATCCCTACCCTGCCCTAATCTTAAGATAATGCAGCATACTAGCAAGTTTACCAGTTTGTAAAGAATTCCATACAAATTTGGCACTTTTGATTAGTTAAAACTTCAAATTGGTACAATTTTAAAATAGAAACTGTACTAAAATCTCCATGTTCTATTTCTTCAAATGCTGTCTATTTTAAAATTCCTGTTTCATCTGACTTGAGTAAAGAACCTTTTCCCCTGCTATCAACATTATTGGGTACTATATATGAATATTAGGGGAATAAGAATTAAAATTAGCAAATATAATTATGATCACAGGATCATACATCATTGATCCAGAACCAGAAGAGATCTCAAGGGCCATCTAGTCTAATATTCTCATTTGGCAAATAAGTACAATGAAATATAGCATTGAAATATAGTGACTTGCCCAAGTTCACAGAGGCCCTAAGTGACAGAAGGAAGATCATAATGCTCTACTCTGATGCCTCTTTTTGATATGGAAATAAATAACTCATATTCTTGAAAGCTATACATACCAATGGAATACAAACCCTGGATGATACTGTCAAGCAAGAAAGGCTACAAGTATGAACAACAGATTGTATATCTTCCCTTTAAGGTCCATCACAGCTAATTGTAGACAGGCTTATTCCCTAGATGACAAAGGGTAAGGAACTTTTGCTTTTGGTTAAAGCATCTCAGGACAATTGCAATCTATGTTGATGGAAAAAATGCCCATATAAATCAAATCACAGATCCCAGAAGTTTTAGAATAGCAAAAATAAATGATCATTCTTTAAAACATTTCTGGCTTAAAAAGGTATTTCCTCATCACAACTTTCTAAAGAAAGTATAAGTAATTCTACTTTCATTTTACAGATGCTAAAATAGAGACTGAGATTAAATGCCTTGCCTATTGTCTCCTTATTTCAGGTTAGCTTGTTTCCTGCTATACCCCACTGCCTCTGACTCAGACTAGCTTTGTTGGATGGATGACGATCAAAAACATCAGCAAAATGGCCTAAAATCACAGGTGACTCGCCAAGAATTACATTTAAAAGCAGGTAAGTCAATTGCAATAAGTTCAGTCTGAATAAGCCTATCTAGCCATTTTCCTTACCATTAACACTCTCCCCAAACACTCAAATGCCAAGGTGAATTTAAATAGTAGAGCTGGCTATACCAGAAGTCTAAAAGGGATGATGGAAATTGGAGGAAAACACTGGGGTCTGATGGATCAGTGGGCAGATTTTATAAAAAATTCAAAGATTGCCCAGGGGATAGACTGTGTATGATGTTTAATGCAGTATTTATGTGTGGAGAGCTGCCAGCATGTTCAGAAATGCTATAGGATTAGTCATTTTGAAATAAGTTAGGTATAAAGGAGATAATGGGGATTATAGGCCAATGTTGCTGATTAATGATAATTGCAAAATATCAGAAAAGTGCTATTATCCTTTGAAATATGGAACAATTTGCTTTTCCTCATTTCAGGTAAACCTAACTAGTTTCTCAGGTTGATGGTCCTTTATAGACCTAATTTAGTCCCTTTCTTTCCCCACATCTAGTTTGGTGAATTATACTTAATCACATGGAGAAGTTTAGAACTATTTTTCCCTCTCCCCTAGGCATGACCACTTCACCTTGATGTAGAGACAAGACACATATTTATGATAATAGCACATTTAACCATCGATGAGAGAATCCAAGTAATCGGAACACTTTCAGATCTAAATTCTATCACTCTACACTTCAGGGGCTAGAGGAAAGAATCAAGTTATAAATCAAGCCTGAAGAAGAGAAAAATATTTCTTAGTGTTACAAAAGGGGACAGGCAGAGGTTTCTCTTGATTTCCTTTAGGAATGATAATCATTTTATTTTCGTTTGGGGGATAAACATCCTCTTAGGTAAACTGCAACACAAGTAATTAGAGAATATCCATCCGACTCCTTCACCTCCCAGTCCAATAACACAGAGAAGCACCATCTACATTGGAAAAATCTTGGCTTGACTCCATTATAGGCATGCTAGAAACCACAGTTATAGCTTCACTTAAAACTATTCATGTGTATATGTGCATATATATGTGCATGTCTGCTTTTAAATAATAAAGACACATTGTAGCTATTTAATAAATTTCAGTAAATTTTCTCTATAATGTAATTGAAGAAAACCCTAATAAAGACTATATTTTCCCAATTTGTGCTGAGACTTACTATATAAAGTTTAGTTTAGAAAATACTTAAGACTATTTGCTTTTCAAATCTGCTTTATTGCTGTAGTCACTAAACGCTTAATTTATTGAATGGTTGAATAGCATTTCCCCCCATCCTTTTCCTCCTTTGTCATTGTTAAAAAAGTCATATATTTCTTTTTCCTCTTCATACATCTCTTGCTTATTGCAAGTTATTTCCATGCTTCAGAAGTAGTAGTTTCTTAGAAGAGAAATCAAGGAGGCAAATGTTGCAAACATGGGGAAAGAACTTGAAAGTATTCAGATACTGACAAACTAAAGACCCAGTTTTCCTCCCTGAAAACCATTTTTTCACTCTAAGTCCCCAGGAATTGAAATATTTATCTTTAATTTTTAAATTAATTTTTTTTCAAGTGAAGTTCTGCCTTTTCTCCCTCTCTACCCACACTTGAGAAAACAAGAAAAACAAATTCCCTTTCTAGAAACAAGTATAATCAAGCAAAATTCTAACTGCAAGCATTCTCTCTGTGTGTGTATGTATGTAGGGGTGTGTGTATGTTTAAATATGTACAGTGAATGCATCACCTTTCTGTCACGAGTTGGAGTCTATTTCACTGAGTCCTCTGAAATTGTGCTTGATATTTAAACTACTTTACAGTATTGTTGTTTTAATATAAATAGTTTTTTCTGGTTCTGCTTGATTTCACTCTGCATCAGTTCATACAGTTTCTTAGATTTCTCTGAAGCTATTTCTTTCATCATTTCTTATGTCCATAATAGTAATCCATTACAATCATATACCATAACTTCTTCAGACATTCCAGAATTGATGGGCACTTTGAGGGACTGATCTTACTCCAATCCAAGGACTAAATATATTAGCAACTAGAATGGGGGTTTAGCAAGGTGAACTTGAGCTTGGGTCTTTGGTAATCTCTCTGCTCTGAGTTTCTTTGCTTAACCACAGATGACTGGATAAGGATCCTGAGTGATAGACTATCTTGGTCTCTCTGTAATTCCTGAATTCCTTCTCCTTCTGTGCCAGATGTACTTGCAGATATTATAGCACTTCTTTTTTAAATAATAATAATTTTTTTTCAAATTACATGCAAAGATAGTTTTCAACATTTATACTTGCAAAACCTTGGTTCTGTTTTTTCCCCTTCCTCCCAACCTTCCTACTCCTTGTCTAAACAGCAAGTAAACCAATATGTTATACATGTTCTTCTAAACATATTTCCCCATTTATCATGCTGCACAAGAAAAATCAGATCAAAAGGGAAAAATGAGAAAGCAAAAAACATAAGCAAGCAAACAATAGTAACAACAAAAAAGGTGAAAATACTATGTTGTGATCCACATTCAGTCCTCATACCCCTCTCTCTGGATGGAGATGGCTCTCTCCCTCACAAGTCTATTGGAATTGGTCTAAAACATCTCGTTGCTTTAGCACTTCTTGTTGAAGATAACTACTGGAAAGAGGATGAGTCTAACTCTTGGACTGTTTTGGTAGAAGACACGAAACATACAAAACAAGTGAAAAATAACACGATCTATTCAATAGTCCTGCAAACAGCTTCATGTTCTGATGTTTAAATCTCAACTTTCAACCTTCCAGAGTAACATAATAGTAGTTACACAGTTCAGTCTGTTTAGCTTTTTTGTTGTTGTTGTCAGCTTTCATCTATGAGTTTTTTGTATTATACATTTATTTTGTGCAAAGGAAATAAATAACTGTCCTATACCTGATTTATCGTTCTGCTCCCTGCTTTTGGGGAGACAATGGAAATGAATCAAAATCAAGTGTTAATAATTTTTCCCCTCAGGCTGCAGGATAGGGGCAAAAATAATCAGTGAATGCAGGGAAAACAAAACAAAACAAAACAAAACAAAAAACAGATCTCGACCTTTCTCTCTTTGAGGGCTGGAATCCCTCAGAACTACAAAAAAAAATGTACACATATGCTTGAGTTCAGTGCTAAGAGGGATGCTTAGAGAAAAGGGAAAGCAGAAGAGCCAGTCCCTCTTGGCCCACAAGAAGGCTATTTATTGCTTTGTAAGCAAGCTAGAAAACTATTAAAAGCTATCTAGTCCAATGCTCTCATTTTACGGATAAGGAACTTCAAATCCAGGTGTTTTGATTCCAGAGCTAGTACTACATCACCTCTGGGGTCTGGCTACCTTCTTCATACTTTTTGTTGTTTTTCTTTATATGGTCTTGTCTGGTTCTTTTGTACCCCAAACCCCAAATAGTCCTTTGGATTTTCTGATTCTTTCTCCTCTTCTATCTTCTAGCTTTTTTTTTCTTCCTATCATTAAAACCCAGAGGAAAAAAAAATCCCCATAGAGATGTCTATGTGGTGCTTAGTAATAGTCCTAGAAATGCTCATTAGCTAGGGAAAATTGGGTCGCAAATAAGAAGCCATGTTGAGAATGGCTGGGTGAAATTTCTTTCTCTGGCAATGCTTAAGCACTGAGCTGGAGAAAACTGCCTACTAGATAAAGTGAACCAAACCAATTCATCGTAAGAGAAAATAACAACTAAATGTACAGCATACAGAAGACAAGAAATGAATAGAGCACTGGCATTGTGAGTGCATTTATTGAAATGCCTGCAATAAGCTAAATGAGATGATACTCAGTTAAAATCAAAAGACATAGGGTTATCTTGATTTGCTGGAATTCATCTGTCAAAGGAAGATCATATATATTTAATGCAAGCCTGCAAGTTATTGAAGTGTTTTCCTAGTTGGCCAAAGGAGAAGTACAAATCAAATCATCTGCTGGTCTCCCTTATAGCAGAAGGTCAAGGCCTATTCTAGCACCTTGGGAAAATTCTCATCCATTTTGCAAAGAGAATGAAGAGGTCGAGCATAGGTATAAACCACCCAATACCACTGTATTCTTTTATGGCCCACAAATTATTCCCTGCCATCTCACAGACAGCATTCTTAACTACAACACAAGAACCTCAAATTTAACAACCTCACTATCATTTCTTGCTAACACCTTATAAATAATGATTTTTGTTTCCTCTTAATGTCATATCTACAAGTACTTCTTTCATCTTACCCAGGAAGTTTTCTGAGAATTTCTGGGCTTCAGAAATATGCATGATTTTTAAAAAATATTTTAATGTTCATGCAAATTATCACAATGGAAGGAAAAGCAATTGAGTTACCTTATCAGAAAGTAAATTAGAGGTGCTATAAGTTTTTAGAGAAGAATTGAATGATCATGAAACTTTTTATTCTTTTGAGACTTTTTATTGTAGTATTTTTATTTTAATACACATTGCTTTATGAATCATAAGAGAAAAATCAGAGCAAAAGGGAAAAACATGAGAGAGATTTAAAAAAATACAAAACAGAAAAAAGGAAGTGAGCATAGCATGTGTTGATTTATATTCTGTCTCCTTAGTTCTTTTTCTGGATGCAGATGGCATTTTCTGTCCAAAGTCTATTGGGATTTCTTTGGATCACTGAATTACTGAGAAGAACCAAGTCTTTCATAGCTGATCATCATACTTGCTGTTACTGCGTACAATGTATTTCTGGTTCTGCTATTTTTGCTCAGCATCAGGTCATGTAAATCTTTCCAGGCTTTTCTATAATCAGCTTATTCATCATTTTTAAAAGAATAATAATATTCCATTACTTTCATATACTGCGCAACTTGTTCAGTCATTCCCCAGTTGATGGACATCAACTTCTTTTCCAATTCTTTGCTAGCACAAAAAGAGCTGCTACAAACATTTTTGTACATATGGACCCTTCTCCCTTCTTTATGATTTCCTTGCGATACAGACCCAGTAGTGGCACTGCTGGGTCAAAGGGTAAATAGTTTTATAGCCCTTTGGGCATAATTCCAGATTGTTCTGCAGAATGATTGGGTCATTTCACAACTCCACCTACAATGTATTATTGTCCCAGTTTTCCCACATCCCCTCCAACATTCCACATCCCCTCCAACATTTATCTTTATCATTATCATTTTAGGTAATCTGAGTGGTATCTCAGAGTTGTTTCAATTTGCATTTCTCTAATCAATAATGATTTAGAGCATAAGACTCCTTTCTTTTCTTTATTGTTTCTTAGAAAAATTAAGGAAACAAAACAAAAATTAACCTTAGTTACCATGAAATTTAAAATCAGGTACTCTGCCTCCAGAACTAGAATTCTTTTTCACTTCATTTTCATGAGAACTCTATGAGGCAGGTGATATTATTATCCTCATTTTACAGATGAGGAACTGAAGCACAGAGTGGTTAAGTAACTTAACCAGGGTTAGATGGTTAAGTATACCAAATGAAATTTGAACCCAGGTCTTTCTATCTCAAAGTCCAGCTCTCTCTAAATGAAAACTATTCAAAGTTTCCAGATGAGGAACAGCTTCCAATCTAAACTATCAAATGTAAAACAAAATCAAACAGAACACTTATCAGCCTGCCCCAATTCAGAACCTTTGTAAGTAACAAATAGTGGCATTTGCATGGTCATATTTTAGCAAAATTGGCAGAAAAAAACCCTAATTCCAATGTTGGAAAAGAATTCTACCTGTCTTACTCAAAAGTATACTTGAAGACCCATCACTGAAAGGAAATGTCTCTCAAATCCTCCCTCAACAACTGTCACATTTACCAGGTGACATTTTCTTTTTCTTCACCTAACACCATCTGACACAGTAACATATCAGCAATATACTATAAGGAAGATAATTGAAATCAAGAAAGCTAAGTACTCCTTCTGCTTCAACTGTCAGGGAGGAAAAACGAAGACACAGCAAATACTTTTAAAAGCACAACACTAAAATGTCAATTTCCTGACTCAGCACCTCAAATAAAAAATGATAAAACTAGTCCCAAAGACACCCAAACCTGACACATCTGACATTTGGTGGGTCATAGTCTTTGACAGCACACTTTAATGACAATTGTATGTAGGGGAGCAGGTGAAATATCCCATCTCTACGCTCCCTTACTCCACCTCACTGCACCTTCTCCCCAACTTTCAGTAAGGATAGGAATACCTTAACATAATTCAAAGCACAGATTCCTATAATTCCAGCTAAGTTACGGCTCAAAACAGACACTTCAGGTCCACAACTTTTAGCAGTCATTTCATGAGAGTGACTCCAAGGTAGAGAAAGAAGGATGCATTTGACTTTGGACTAATACATATAGTGACTCATCTCACAAAGCCATCATGGATGCACAAGAAGAAGAAAAGATTATAGATTTAAAAGGGACCTAAGAAACCATATAGCCCACTCCACTTCCATCTTAATCTGATATATGTGATATATATATATATAAATATATATATATATATCTATATATATAGATATATATATATATATAGATATATATATATATTTGAGGCCCAGAGAGGTTCAACATCTTGTCCATGTTATTATATAAATAGAAAAAAGAGGTGGAATTTGAACTCAAGTCCTCTGACTCTAAACCAAGTAATCTTTTTACTCTGTCATAACACCTTTCAGGAGCCACATACAAATAGGAAGAATGGCTCTATTTCTCCGCTTTCATGGAAAACATCTCTTCACCATTCAGTACCCTTAAATAAAGATATTCTATTTTCATGCCTTTATCCATGACATTTACTATATCTAGAATACCTCTCATCTCTCTCTCTTCAGCCCCTACTGCTCCTTTGAGATCTAACATATTTTAATTTCTCCATGTAGCCCTCCCTGATTCCCTTGACCAGAAGTTTCTATTGTCATTTCTTATTCTCTTCCTTTAAAGTGGGTTCTAGCCCTATCCCACTTTTCTTTTTATACTTATTCCCTTCCCCAAGCCATCTAATTCACTTCCCAGCTGTAACCTGTCTGAAAATGATTCATAAATCTACTCTTCAGCCCTAGATTCTCTCCTGAACTCCAGTTGCCTTTGGCCACATTAATAGTGGTAAGAACAGTGGATTTTGGTTAAGATACCCAAATACAAAATCCCAAATATGACAAGTACTATTACTAATGGAGAGTCACAGTTTTTCGAAATCTCAGGGTTTTTTTGTCTATAGAATAAGGATAAAAATCTGACTGCCCATGTTATTATTCATTTTCAATATCTCATATTATTTCTCTCTATATACTCAATACTACAGGAAATTTAAATTACTTTTTATAATATTATATATCCCTCATGTGTTACTGCTTCTACAACTATGCTCAGTGTTCCTTGTTAGGCTAAGAGGAACACTTCTTTGACATATAGGAAGTGTTATTATTCAGACAAGATAAAGATCTTAGGCCTCAGAAGGAATCAGACAAGGAGGACCGATTTCAAAGTTACATATTCAGTGATTTCTTTATGTACTTAAAAAGGTGATTTCTACATTATTGTTTCATATATAGAGTTTTGTGTATAATCTCTTTCTATTGAACAATGTACTTGGGAATGCTCATTTCATTTGGTATTTTTTAGGTTCAGAATTTAAAAAATAAGGGGAAAAAAAGCAGGCACTGTCAAACAAAGGCAATAAATGAGCATGATATACTTATTGCTTTAGTATTCACTATTTGCAGGAAGCTTTGCTTTGAAGATTATTCTTCCAAAAGAGAAGCCTGTTTGTGAGAAGGTTTTTAGTAATACACAAATGAGAAGCAGCATGGAATATTAAATAGAACATTGGATTTGGAGTTTGAAGATCTGCATTTAAATCCCACTTTGCCCACTTGTGTGTGACTGTGTGATCCTGGGCAATTCACTTAAATCTTGTTGTGCCTCAGTTTTCTCATTTGAAAAATAAGGATATTGGAATTGTTTGCCTCCAAGGTTCTTTCCAGCTCTAAATCTATGATTCTATAAACTTTTCTGTAAGCAATACCAAGAAGACTTGGTTTTAGTTGACAGTGGAGAATGACTTGGAGAATGTTAATTCCATAAACAGAAATAAGGAAGTTGGAAAAAGGTCAGGTTTTAGGACATGTTGATTTTTGAGGGGCTGAATAGAGAGGTCCATCAGGTAGCTAAGGATGAGGAACTTGAGCTAGGTGGAGAGACTGGGACTAGATATTTAGATTTGGGAGTAATTTGTGATGGATAACAGAAGCCATTGGAATTGATGGATTCACTAAAGAAACAAATGTAGAGAAAAAAAAGAGATTAAGACCAGGGATAGAGTCCTGGGTTATTTAGATTGGAAAAAGAACAATGACTGAGTTCCAACAATGAATGATTTTTCTCAGCTAGAAAGGTTTCATGTAATTTCTTCATGACTGATTGTGTCTGCTTGTCCCAAAAGAGCCTACTTAAAGTACAGAGAAGCTCATAACCAGCAGGTTAAACAGTAGGTGATGAATTCTTTGGCTATGGCATCCCACTGAAGAAATAAATATACAAAATACATGCTCTTTCTGTTTATGCAGTGATGTTGGCAAAGTGTTAAAAAATAAGGATAAAAATTAAAGAGTTTTAAGCTTTCTAGAAGCTTTAGACAAAACAATTCAAAGGGCTGCTTAGGCTGGAAAATATGGTGGAACACTATATATGTCAGCACAAGTTCTGATATGTACAATTTGTTTTTAAAAGGTGTATCTCGTGATCAGTCTGAACTTAGACTTCCATAGTGAGGAAGACTACATTTTTCCCTCGAGGTTCTGTGATTCTTCCTGAAAGATTGGATCTATTTCTCAGAGAAGAGTTTGAGCTCCCATTTTGGAGTTAGCTGTAAGTAATTAAGACTCTAGTTATATTTATCAATTATCAGTTTTTACAAAAGACTAAAACTCTTTTGTAACACAAAATGATTGCAAGAACATAAGTATAAATGTTTCCTTCTAAACCTAAGCATACTCCATTTGACACACTTTAGACCTTTTGGAGAGTGGGCTCTAGCAAAAAGTTTCTTTATAACTTTGATTCTGCCAAGTTCATTTCCAAATGAGGAATAATCCACTATTCAGCTATTACTAGTCTGAGTCCTTAGTTGAAGTGACAATTGAAGACAAGAAAATAGATGAGATCATCAAGGAAGAATGCAAAGAGAGAGAGCCAATGGCAGAATCTTGGAGGGAAGGTGCCTTTCAGAGTCTCTGATCATTCAACATTATCTAAAGAAGATATAGATAGATATTATAAAGCAAATCAGAAGAGCAAGGGATAATTTACTTATCCGATCTATGGAGAAGGGAGGAATTTATGGCTAAAGAAGAGCTAGAGAACATTATGAAATGCAAAATGATCAACTTTGATTACATTAAATGAAAAAATTAAAAATTAAATTAATTAAATAAAAAATTAAAATTAAATTTTGTACAAATAAAACTGATGTAGCCAAGATTAGAAGGGAAGCAGAAGCTAGGGGAAAATTTCTACAGCCAATGTTTCTGATAATGGCCTCATTTGTAAAATATATGAAGAACTGAATAGAATTTACAAGAATATAAGTCATTCCCCAATTGAAAAATTTTCAGATAAATTAAAGCCATCCATAGTTACATGAAAAAAAAATGCTCTAAATCACTATTAATTAGAGAAATGCAAATTAAAACAACTCTGAGATATCACCTCATGCATCTCAGATTGGCTAAGATGACAGGAAAACACAATGATAAATGTTGGAGGAGATGTAGGAAAGCTGGCATACTAATGCATTGTGGTGGAGATGTGAAATGATCCAACCATTCTGGAGAGCAAGTTGGAACTATAAAGGGCTATAAAGCTGTGAATATCCTCTGAACCAGCAGTCTCATTACTGGGTCTGTATCCCAAAGAGATCATAAAAGAGGGAAAAGGACCCACATATGCAAAAATGTTTAAGCAGCTCTTTTTGTGGCGGTAAAGATTTGGAAAATGAGCAGATGCTAATCAATTGGGGAATGGCTGAATAAATTAAGTATATGAAAGTAATGTTATTGTTATATAAAAAATGATACTCAGACTGATTTTAAAGCGACCTGGAAAATTTACAAGAACTAATGCAGAATAAAACAAGCAGAACCAGGAAAGCATTGCACATAGCAACAATAAAATTGTATAATAATCAGCTATAAGAGATTTGTTTCTTCTCAGCATTTCAGTGATCCAAGGCAATTCCAACAAACTTTGGATGCAAAACTCCACTCAAATACAGAGGGAGAACTATGGAAACTGAATGTAAATCAATATATGCTATATTCACTTTTTTTTTCTCTCATGGTTTTTCCTTTTTGTTCTGATTTTTCTTCCCAACATAATTCATAAGGAAATACATTAAAAAATCAAATGTATATGTATAGCAAAAAAAATGTTTCTACATGGAACTGGGCAAAATAAAAATTAAAAAATATGATGTTAATAATTTTAAAGTGGAAAAAAGAAGATAAAAATATAATTTCCTAGACATAATTATGAGTAGAAGAGATAAGCCATCTTTTCTTTCTGAGAAACCATGTTTGAAAGTAGAATAGAAAAATATAAATAAATAAACCTACTAATTTCTGCTTCTACATCAACACACCCAGTTTTGGAAGTCAAAGCAAACCCTGAGATTCTTCATCTTTACCACTAGATGGCAGGCACAGGTTGATAAGAAATGTCTGTCCGGTTTTCTTTTTGCTATTTTGGGAAACCAACAGAAACTAATAAATGAACAGATTTGAGTCGGGAGAAATGTGGGTGTCATTTAGGTATTATAGGATTAGTATATCAGGATAATGTGAAATGGAGAATAATAGATATCATCTGTAAAGAGAAAGCCAGAAGTAGTTAAATAATATGTGGACATCTTCAGAGTCCATTTGGGTATTGCATCATAGCAAGCATTCTGTGTAAAGTTATTAGAATTGGGCTCATTGATCTTTTGTATATATTAAGAGAAGATAGAGAATGCACCATTTAAAGGGCAGAGCATTCTCCGGCTTTGTTTTCACTTTCAGCATGCTTTCTCTTCATGGACTTAACCAAAGCTCCCTTGTAGGGACCATGGTCCTGTACCCTTTAAAACACCTACCAATTATATGCACCTAGAGTGGTAGTAGAAGCAGTGTTTGAATCACCTTCTTTGAAATCTGACCTCTTCCAAATGTCCTTTTATTCTTTTGATTTAATGACCATTCTGCAGGTCTTCTAGTTTGCCATCCATGATTCTTTCCTATTCACATCTCATATTCAATTAGCTAATAGGTCTTATTGCCTTTACCTCTAGAACATTTCATATCTGTCCCCTTCACTCTAATTACACCACCATCACCCTAGCTCAGGCTTTCAATACTTCTTGTCTACAATCTTGTAATAAGCTCCTAATTGTCCTTTTTGCCTCCAGGCTATCCTTTTCCAATCCATTCTTCACAGAGCTGTCAAAATAATATTCTTAAAACACAGATATGAATATTGCTCCTTACTCAAAAGTCTTTAGAGTGTCCCTACTGACTCTAAAAATACAGGCTCCTCAGCTTCGTTCTTAAGGCCCTCCACAGAGGGACGCCAACCAATTTTTTCTAGCCTTACCCAGTCTTCCAAACAGTCTATATTCTAGCCCAACTGGATTAATAGGAGAATAGGAGAGACTGTTTCCTGCCTGTGTGCATTCACACATTTCCCATGCATAGAATTTACTCCTTTATCATTGCTGCTTAGAATCCTCATCTTACTTCCTAGCTCATCTCACATGCTACTTCTTCTGTACTTTGATTTCATTCTTCTCAGATTTAATACAGGCGACACAGACTGTTTTCTCCCTTCCCAAATTGCTATATCTTTTTTTCTGTGTATTTTCTTCCTCTTCCACTCCAAGAACAACATAAACTCTTTATAGGTAAGAACATTATTTTGTCCTTGTATGTCTAAAATGCAGGCACTGTGCACTGTACATAGTAGGTGCCTAACAAATGTTTGAATTGAATAAGGTTTAGTTGAATTAATTCAAATATATTTAAATTGATATGGAGAGTTGGGGAGTTATGCCCCACAGAAAACTGTCCTGTTTCTCCATTATCACATTGGATGGGAAAAAAAAGATTAATTTAAATTGATATTCAAGATTTTCCTTACCTACATGTCTCAAAGTGGTTGAAGAAAACAGATAAAAACAATTACTATTAAGGGTTTTTTAACATCAATTTGCAATGTAATATTTCATGTATTGCTTTAGTAATTGTGCCTACTGTGTTCTAATGGCATCCTGTTCTCACACCTGAGCATGAATTACCACAAAGTAATTCACAGTCTGTCACAACCTACTTCTTAATTATCATATACAGGTGTAAACAAAGAACAATTTATTGAGTCTGTAATAGATCATGTTTATATTATGGGTTCAATTCTCCACTTCAAGTTCAGGATAGTGAATGGTGGTCATTCAGCAAAGTGTAGAAGGAAGATCCTGGTCTTATGGAGAGAAGCCAGATAGAGTATTCTATATAGGCAAGGCAACCTGGACAGAGAGTCAGATGGCTGAGGTTCTGGTCCTTTCCTAAAACTACCAATTAGGTCACACTACCTGTGTAATCTTGGGCAAATAGACTAACTTCTCTGAGGAGGTATCTTCATCAGTAAAAAGTAAGGAGCTGAACTAGATTCACTTTAAGGAGCCTTCTAGCTCTGACATTTTCTGATTTATATTAGATATTTATATAATACTGACTTTCCTAATAACAAGTGAATGAAGTGGACAATACAAATAACATAATCTACATTTTACAAGTAAGCAAACTGAGGCTCATCAGAGTTAAGACCTAATAAATGCAATACTTTTTTTCTATTACCATTTATTGACCCAGCATCTTTCTGACTTTTCCTCTTCCCAACCTAGCTGATTTAGGATAGCCTGCTGCTCTGCATCTATATGTTTCTTTCTCCTTTCCCTGTCCCTAACCAGGATTTCCAGTTCCAATTCCTATTTAGTCTATATTTCTGACTTTGTCCAGAATAAACCATAGAACTGTTGCTGGCTCTCTAAGTTACAGTAAAAGTCACTCTTACCCATTAAAAAGCCCTGTCCACCTCTTAACTCCAAAAGTCACATCTTCACCTAATGAGGAAAATAGCCAGGATAATATGAACCTAGATGTTTGATGACATGTAATAAATTTAACTTGATTTAACTCCATTCCTTTGTGTGGAGCCATTTATAGGAACTGTGCTTTTGTTGTTTTTTTTTTTTTTTTCTGCAGTAGCAAGGAGGGAGAAAGGGAGGAAAAAGAGAGAAGAAAGTCTGTTTATAAGTAAGAAGGTAAGATTTGGAAAGGGATGTAGGTATGACAATTACTGAGTCCAGGAAGAAAAAAAAGAATGGAATAATAGAGAGCTGTATAGATGGCTTATACTGGCAGGAATACTCCTTCCCCCCCAAAAAAATTGTTACCTCGATTCTCAGAAGTCTCAATTTTTGTTGCTCTGGTATCAACTCCTTTCCCTATCTCAGGCAATGGGGAGTTATTGCCAATATTTTAGAGGTGAGATGGGCAACCAGGATGAATAAAAAACTTAAAACCAAGACATCTAAAGAAAAGTTGAGGGAACTGAGCATACTTAAACTGAAAAAGAGAAATAGGGGTAGGAATAAAGTGAGAAACATAATTAAATACTTGAGAGGTTGTCCTGTGAAAGAAAGATGACTTTTTCACAAAGATCAGAACAAGAACCAAAGGATGAAAGTTACAGAGAGATCAAGTCTAGATTGGAAAGAAAAAGGAAAATAAAAGGAGAAAGGAAAATTAAAACTGTTTAATAGTTAGAATTGTTCTAAAGTGAAATAATATAACAGTTCTCACAATGTGAGCTACCCTATTATTCGCAATGCAGTTTTTTGTCCTATTGCATACCACTCAGATGATCTGGAAGAATCACCATCTAATATTATCTACTGTATTAACACCCATTCTCCTGGCAAATACACAAGATATTTAATAAAAGATGTAGGGGCAGGTAGGTGGTAAAGTGGGTAGAGCACCAGCCCTGAAATCAGGACTGACCTGAGTTCAAATCTAATCTCAGATACTTAACACTTCTTAGCTGTGTGACCCTGGGCAAGTCACTTCCTCAGAAAAAAAATAACTAAATAAAATTTTTAAAAAGGTGTATTAGAATGCTGGAGAAAACAAAACAGTCTGCAAAGCACAACTAAAAACCCCTTCAACAAGCAACCATCTCTTAAAGATCTATGGGATTTCTCATTGGTAAAGTAGAAAGAGTGCTGAATTTGAAGTGAAAGGATCTGGGTTTAAATACCTATTTTAGTTCTGCAGAGCTAAATTTGTGGGGTCCAATTGGACTACGTGATTTCTAAGTTTTCTTGTAGCTTTACTGTAATTCTAAGATTTCATGTTTATAACTTTATCTGTTTTATATGCCAAAATTTTGTTAAAGTAAGGGGATTAAATTAGATGGCCCCTGACATCCTTTCTAACCCCCTATCCTAAGTGTACCAGATTGATGAATTGTTCTTGAAACGCCTAACTTCTAAATTGCATAACACTACCTCTCTACCTTAGTAGCATAAAGATACTTTTTCATTCTATAAATGGGGCCGGAGTGAAGATGGAGGAAGTAATCTTTACTAGTATTAATAAAGCACTGTCTATGCAATGCTATATGGTATTTAGCTTCCTCATAAGAGAGTGGCTGTGCTAATACAAACTATCAGACTTAGTATAATGATTCATTTTTTCCTCTGATCATTTTTCTCCCTTTTTTTGCCTCTCCATTGCTCATCTTCCTGACTTCCACTTTTCAGTTCAGGACAATCTTTCTGAATGTATGTTGAAGCCTAATCCTGCACTAACTCATTGGTTGGAGTAGTGCTTACCAGAAGTGATACTGTCAGATAAACCTAATCACTTTTCACAGACAGCAGGTGCCATGGTTAAAATATGCTCAACTAAGGGAACAAGAGCATACAATAAAGCCATCACATAATACTGGATGGATTTATGTCAGGAGAAGGAAAGGAGCAAGTTACTCATCAAAACATGACACAGGCAGTGCTTCAATTCAGTGTGAAAGGTAGCAACTTGAAACAAATGGTCAGTGCAATTGAGTTTAGCAAGGTGCTAACCCAGCTATTTCTGCCTGGCACACCAAGTTTAAAGCTTCTCTAAGGGCTGGTGAAGGACTTTTCATGCAAAAAAAAAGGGAGAAAAATTGCCCCACATGCAAGGCTTCTCATCTGCTCCTGGCCCTTCAAACCATCTGTTCAAAATATCTCTGACACTTAGAAGAGGAAAAAAAAGACTTAAAAGGAGAGCACTTAAGGGATGAGCACTCTATGTCCCATTCTGATATTTGTAGATCATGTCTTACTGATAAAAGGTAAGAAATGGGAAGATTTGTTGACTGCCAGAGAATGAGATGTGGGCGTCACTCAAATTGAGATAGGAAGCTCTGCCTAACCTTATATCAATATTCCAAATTTAAATAAGGGGGATGGCAGAAAGAAGGGCATTATCTTCTGGCAAATCACTTATTAGATGAATTCAGTTCTAGGATTCTTTTGTAAGATTCACAAGTAACTCAATGTTAACTTTTATTATTGATTTGAAAGGAGTAGTGATTTTATTGGTGTTGATATATTTTCCTTTATTGTTAAAAGCAACTATTCTATACTTTCTCATCTTATGAGACTCTTGTCTATATCTTTCCACGAATCTTCCATAGAAGATTTGCTAATGCACTGAAGTCCTTTCTTTGGTTCTTTTAATATTTTACTGGTGAGAGTGCTGTACTCTGGTTGTCGAAAAATTGCTGGTTACTAATTTTTATATGACTAGAACCCTTCCTTTTCCACTCATACATGTGTATGTACATACATTTTTGACAGCTCACTTAACTGGGACATAGATCTGCTCAGAGTTCCAAAAGAAGTTGTTATATTGACTCAGGGTTCCAAGATTGCAGCAGTTGCTCATTTGAATGTGACAAATTGTAGTATACTGGGAACAAATGAAGAGCACAGTATGCCTCAGGGCTGTGTATCTGAAGAATTGTGGAACTTTTATGTTAATAACTGGGGAAATATGGCAGCAGAGCTGTTCTATGATAATAAGACAAACTGTAAATGGTGTTATTATAGACAGAAGATGAGGATTTGGTAGCTAATTAAAACATAACTATATTTATAAGCATAAAGAACAACTTGGAAACATTTAAGAAAAGCTATCTAGTAGATCAGTTTGTCTAAGATATAATATCCAGGGAAGTGCAAATCAAGTCTAGTATGGGTGAATTCAGTTTAACAGTGAAGTATCTTTTCTATACAGGAGCTATATTCATGAAAGAAAACAATCAGAAAGAGAGTCAGAAAGAGAACAATGAAGTTTACAGTTATCAGTTGTGGTTTATTCCAAGCTTGTAGGATTTTCTCACTTATCTGCCTCCTTGACAAGTTTCTATGAGGGCTTACTTAAGAAAGAGTAAATTGGTAGGAGAATGTGGCTCAGGTTTATATGTGGATTATATTTAAATTTTCTGAATTTCCTTTTACTGTTTGCGACATTATTTGTTGCCTTATTGCTAAAGGAAATAGCTATGTTTTAAGATCTAAATATGTCAGTATTGTGATTGGTAATTTTTGTGTAAATAGGAGCACATTAGTGGGGCCTTGAGAACTATAGTCTGGAAGAGAGTGTATTTTCTAACAACTAGGTTACTCCTAGGACAATGAGAAAGTATGAATGAGATTGTAGTGGTGGTTCTTTTGCCAGAAAGGAAAGGTTGGAATGAGTTAGCCAGCCCAGAGAAAGAATATATGTATGTTTATGCACCCTCTGTGAGAAATACATGTCTCAACATAGATGAGAAATCCTAAGTATGTATTTTTTTCTTAAGTAATTTTTCAGTAATATCCAGTTTTTCAATACCCTTTTGAGGGTTGTTTTTTTTTTTTTTTTTTTTTAGCAAAGATATTCGAGTAGTTTGCTATTTCCTTATCCAGCTGATTTTACAGATGAGGGAAGTGAGTCAAACAGAATTTAGTGACATGTCCAGGGTTACTCAGCTAGTTAGTGTATAAGACCAAATTTGAACTCAGGAAGAAGAATCTTCCTAACTTCAGGCCCAGTCAAGCCCAATACTCTATTTGGTATGGAATCAGGAAGACTTTATGAGTTTTTGATGGGGGCCCACAAGGTCAAAACTATTTTCATAATAATATTAAGATGTTTTAATTCCTAATACTGTACATACTGATGATACATCCTGACAGAGAGACAGGAGAAAAGACTGGACATGCGATTCCATTGGGATAGGAAACTCCCATGTGAGGAAAGTCCCCGAACCAACACAGATCAGTGTCTTTTCTGCAACTTAAAATATTAGTAGTTACCTGGATGAGTAGTATTAAAATTAAATAGAAAAAAAATCCCATAGGGCTTTATATTGACTTGGAAAACCAAAAATTAAGGTAATCTATGTTGTACTGTATTTTTTTATGTTAAACATTCCCCAATTATATTTTCACCTGGTTCTTACTGTAGCTGGCTGTTTACAGACTTCTGGCAGTATTTGATACCTTTGGCCTAGAACACTAAGAAGTTATGCCCAAGATCACACAGCCAGTCTATTTAAGAAGTGAGACTTGATATCAGATCGACTTGGCTTAGAAGCCAGCATTCTAACCATTAGGATATTCTTCTTCTATCCTGATATCTTGGAACAAAAAACAAAAACAACCCCACCTCCCCTAGAATGAGCTGAATTATGCTACAACCTTAATCACAATTAGGCTACTTCATTTGCACTCATGCTTCCATGCAAATTTGATATTACAAATTTGGCATAAAACTAAGAGAGAAAAGGGAGCCACTAAACCTTCCATAACGATCACCGTGACTACATATTGATGTAGAAAAACCGTATGTTAACATTAACTATGCCTTATTGTATTTTTGTATGGGTGCTCTATTAGGCCTTGGAGGCTTGGGAACTGAAGTCAAGTCTTTTGACTCTAAGTTTAGTCTTTTTTTCAATTAAAATATTCTTTTTCTCTTAAAATGTACTATCATACACTATTTTGTCATTTTCTAGGCCCTGAAAACTCAATAGCATCAGATTATTATGAAGAAAAAAGAAAGTATAAGGATGGGTGGTACACTGTGCAAGTGCTCATAATATAATAAAAGTATTAAATCTCTCCAAGATGGTACAATAAAATTCTTCAAAGGCTTTTCTAATAAAATATTTTTTTCTAATAATCTAATAAATCTATAGATTGAAAGAATACCAACAGAAATATTTTATTAATGATTATCTCAAATACAATTACTTTTTCAACACTTTGTTACAAGCATAATGCAAATAACTCAATTTAAAGAAACGAAGCAGTTAGAGAAGATAGTTGTTAACAGAAGAGCTGAAATCTCTTCTTGGCTTGACAATCTAAGTTCAAAGTCTTTCTAGGCATGAAAACATGGTCTGTTTTCATCTACATTCAGACATCTTATTCCAGGAAAAAGTTCTTTTGCCAGAATTTTTAAAGAAATATTGTTTGGGGGCAGCTAGGTGGCATAGTGGATAGAGCAACAGCCCTGAAGTCACGAGGACCTGAGTTCAAATCTGGTCTCAAACACTTAACATTACCTAGCTGTGTGACCCTGGGCAAGTCATTTAACCCCAATTGCCTCAAC
>JAJPUD010002352.1:132159-169874 GCA_023553655.1 Myrmecobius fasciatus
AAAAAAAAAAAAAAAGAAAAGAAAAGAAAAAAAAGAAAAAGAAAAAGAAAAAAAAAAGAAATAATGTTTGTAGTTTTGACAGTATTCTACTTTACAGATAATCTCCAACCAATTAAAGAAGATCTACCAGAGACCTTGTTCATAAAAAGAGTTAAAGAAAAGCCACAATGTGTAAGAACTCAAAATGTTGTATCCTTAGAATAAAGAATCATTTTAAATAATAAAAACATATAACCTCAAAACACAATAGGACAACATTAGAAAGATCTCTTAGGAAATATAGTCTTGACAAAGTAAATACAGGCTCACTCTCACTAAGACATTAAAATATCCCATGGTGATCTGGAAAGCAACATCAACAGTTACCTGAAAGGGAAAAGTACTTCAGGTATACAAACACTCTTATCTTGGGTTTAGTCAACAACCAAGCTACCTATCAGCCTGAAAAAAGGCTATTTCAGAGAAGAGATGACAGTAAAGGCATTAACCAAAACACTCTTGTTTCCCAATTTAATAATGGAGAGGCTCTACTAAACCTTTGATCTGCTTGGTTGACATCTAGTAGTTATTTGCTTTTAGAAGGTAAATAAGTAGAGACCATTCTGGCTCCATGGTATTGCAGTTCTCTGTCTCGGTCTCTCTGTGTGTTTTGAGGGGGAAAGGAGAGGGCTAAGAATACTTCTGTGCATATTTTGATATATTTTCATACTCTTTCCACTGCTTTATGTCAGAACACATCCATACTTCCTGTCCTACAAGATTATCCCCTTTTCTCTCATCTCCCTGAAATTCACTTCATAAAATCTACTCAATTCATTCGTCTTCCTCTGATTCTTTTTTTTTATATCAAAGATATCAGTGCTGGTTATTATTTATTCTTCTTGCTGTGGAGTTCCTTTTCTGATCTTGCATGTCTTTGATTGTGTCTTATAAGATCACAGATCCAGTAGGGGAAGATCCTCAAAGAGCATCTAATGCTGCCCTCATTTTACAGATGAGGAAACTGAAGTACAGAAAAATTGCAAGTGACTTGACAAGGAACACAAAATGGTGTCCATCAGAGACAGGATTTGAACCCAGTACTTTTGACACCAGAACCAGTTCACTTTCTGTATAGATTCTCATTTCAGTTTTGCCACTTCTTAAACACAGTAGACCACTGTACCCCAGTGCCAAGCATGGTGTTTGGTATCTAACAGACATTTAAATTCTTGCTGATTGTCAATATGCTGTAGACTACTGGTGTCATACTCAAATAGATCCCTGAATGCTGCATATTGATTTAGGAAACCATAAATTCACATTATCTATGTTGTACTGTATTTTTGTTTTGTTAAATATTTCCCAATTACATTTTAATTTGGATTCCAGAGCTCATTTGAGGAGTTCTGACCAAATGGTCAGTAAGCCAGGAGATTGACACTTTTGCCATACACTTTTTTAGCTTTTTGTTATAAATTGTTCCCACTTACCATCTGCTTTTCATTTTATTTTATCTGAAGTAGAAAAATAAAACAGCCTATAATACCTGTGTTCTCATCTGTAAAATGAAAGGGTTGTTCTAGACAGCCTTTAAAGTCCCTTTAAATGCAAAATTTATGAGCTTTATGATCCTTCCACTTTTGCAGTGATGTTGGTAGAGAAGTAGAAAAGGGAGTAATGCATATTCATAGGTTGAATGTCTTTTCAAACACTAACTGTTGCCCAATGACCAATGAGTGGATGCACTCCTCCTGGAACTGAGATCAAATGGTATATTTGCTATAATAAGCAAAATACTTTTTGCTTATTAAAAAATAAGAAACTCTAGAATCTTAACAAAAGACTCAAAATGGCATCTCCATATAAGATTACCTCACAGATCCTCACTGGAAAGATAATAAAGAACTGGTGAAACTTTTCATTTTGAATCCAAAAGTAAAGAGAGGCAAATAATTTCAGGGGATGCTTGACAATGAGCAAAAGCAAACAGAATATTATATAGATAAATGCAGGTTGCATATAAAAACACTTGAAACTCTGGATTTATTAATTTGGGATTATCCCTAGGTCGTCTCATTTTCCTTCTTTTGGAGCAAGTTGAGTGTCTCTCTAAACCCCAAATTCCTGCAGATTATACTTATTGTAAAATCCCAATCTCCAATATACAATATTTTTTTTTCTCATGGGAGCTTTTATTGATAGCACATACTATCACTCATGAAGCAAGATTTATTTATTTTTCTCCTTTTTTCAATCCTGCTCTTTTCCTTCTAACCCGTTCTCCTCTCTTTTAAATTTCTCCAAGAAATAATGAAAAACTATTTTAGTTTCTATTTAATTTTCTAGTTAGTTATTCTAGTTTCTATTCTAAACCAGAGGTGTCAAAAGTTGGGGCATTGAACATTCTATGGGAAACTAGATTAAAATGTAACTGGTAAATATTTAACAAAATAAATAAAAATACAATAAGATAATTTTAATTTGTAGTATTGCAAATCAAGGTGAGACTTTCAGGGATTCTTATATAAGGTCTAGCGGCCTCTATTTAAGTTTTACACCACTATTTTAAACTAATGGTAACCTGGGAGACTATTTCTTTTCAAGCTCACTTGTAAAACATTTACAGATGAGGATAATGGAAAATCATGAACTGTATTTTATCACAAAACAACAAAAATGAGCCTGTACCAGTTCATGTCCAAATAATTTTTCACCTTGGTTGAACTTTCTGGTGATAAACCCCTCTGGACTGAACTGCAGAGCTAGTCTTCCACAAACACCATTCTTGCAACCTCTCCAGCTGAGCAAAAGCTGCCAGATCTTTCTCAGGACATAATCTTCCTAGATTCAGGGTCTGTCACCCCTTCCCTCTCCCACCTACACACAATAAGGCCAAAATAGAGTGTTTGTTGATATTGGAAGAAAAAAAGAACCTCTATCAGTCCACAAAATAGTTTTTAGGGAACCTTGGGATAGTAGGGGGGGGGAATGAATTGAGATTGATAAAATCTGATTTTTTTAATAATCTTAGTTTTGCTGCTTACTAGCTATGTGACTGTGGCCTTAGTTTTCCATTTGTAAAAAGTCTTAAGTATTCTCTAGAGTTTTATGAAAACCTTTTCTTAGGGACAGGAATTAATCTAAAACACAAGTTATCAAAATGCAGTAAATGGTCCCGTGGGAATCCCTGAGACTCTTTTAGGGAGTCCATAAAGTGAAAACAATTTTTATAATGATATTTAAATAATTTTCCTATTAAAAAACTTTCCTCTTTTCCCAATAATATTATCTGAGGCTAGATTTCCTTCACATACTTCAATCAAAAAATACATCACAGCAGAGTGAATACAGAAAACAGATATAAGAATCCAGTTATCATAAGGCAGATATTAAAGAGATCTAAAAAAATAGGAAATTTATGCCATTGTTTTTATTTTGAAGTTGTTTTTCATAAAATGCTGCTAA
The DNA here is from genome assembly GCA_023553655.1 of Myrmecobius fasciatus. Classification (NCBI taxonomy): domain Eukaryota; kingdom Metazoa; phylum Chordata; class Mammalia; order Dasyuromorphia; family Myrmecobiidae; genus Myrmecobius; species Myrmecobius fasciatus. Next base: position 135,607 of record JAJPUD010002352.1, read on the forward strand.
AATTAATAAATGCTTTATAAAATAATCGGTTTCAATTTCTAATATGTTATCAATAGATAGAACGCACATAAATAAAAAATTTTTTAGGGTCTTCAATAAGAGGATAAAGGAATCTTGAGACCAAAAAGTTACAAGAAAGTAGTGGAAATGGAACATGTACTTGGTTTGCTCTGGTCCTGTTCCACCTTTTCAATATATGTAAGCCATCTAAAACCTCCCTGTCTAGAACATTCTCCATTAATGGACACAAGAATTTTGATTTGAAGTTACCTTACTAACTTCTGAACTTGGGAGATACCAAAAGGTTAGAGACTCTTGGGGGAATAAAAGCTACCAGATTGAGTCCTGCTCATTTTTAAGGTGGTCCCCTCCTATTATGTGCCACCCAAGACCTGGCTGAATGACGCACCCAATTAATAGCACCCAATTACAGCACGATAAATCTGATCTGGCTTAGAAAGTAGGTGAAGTCAGATTTTTTGCATCTCATTTCACCTGCTGGGAATATCAACTACTGAATCAAACTTCTGTTTTTTTAAAGAGGTTTTTAGAAAGGCAGAATTGGGTTCATTATCTTCAAGGATTTCATTTTCTATGTCAAGGATTTCATTTTCTATGAGAATTATAGCTCTTGGGCAGTGGTTTTCTATTTGATGGCCACCCAACAACCCTGTGAGTTTTTCCTAGGTGACTAAGGGCACCAGAATCATGAATGCAATTTGTTCTTCAAAGAAAATGAAAAACTCCCTACTTTGAAGGAGTGCTGAGTACTGAATATGTAAAAGGTGGTTAAAGAACATAGACACCCAGGGTTAAGATGCCTGCTTAAGACCTAAGTTCTGTAAGGAATAGAAGACACTTTATGTGATTCTGATGTGATCTGAGTTAAAACTTGAGAGCCTAAGGTTTTCTGAGTGCTATAGAGGAAGAAATGCAGCATGATATCCAGAGTTCTCAGGAATCATTTTGATCTGAATAACTGACCCATCCCCATCTGCAACAAACAAATTCACATTCCTCCTCTGAACTTTAGAGATGGAAAATAAGAGTATGTGAAAGATAGAATTTGGAGGAGGAAGAGGAGAAAATGCAGTTAAGCAGATGATATTTAGATGCAAAGTAGTGGTTTTACATGATGAAGGGAGGCAGAGAGGAAGAGACTTAGACAGATGGAGAGAAAGAGAAACAGTGACAGAGATAGAGAATGTAGAAACCATTTATACTACTAGTTGGAATGGAAGCATATCTGATTGAGGATCTGTAGCCACTAAGTGGGGTAAACTGTGGAGAAGAAAAGCTTTTATATTCATTAGCACTGAATCCTAAGTCTGTACTACTTAGTAACCTGTGTGAACTTAAGTCACTTAAGAAGCTTAGAAATCTGGATTTCAAGTGGTACAGATCCTTATTTTACATGTGAAGAAACTAAGTCTGGAGGATTGAGATTTGTCACTTGCCCAATCTCACACTAGTAGTAAGCATCAAAGATAGCAGCTGAATCCAGGTTCTCTTGACTCCAAAGTCAATGCTCATTTTACCATAATACCCCTCTTTTGGTCTAATTTCTTTATTATAAAGCAAATGGTTTTTAGAGTCTTATGGCTCTGAAAATCTAAGCAATAGCGAGAATATTTTAAATAGTATGATTAAAAGAGAGAACATTCAAATAATTTGATAATAGTCCAGGGTGTGGTTGTATTGGTTTTCTTATAGGAAATTTCGAAAGCTGTGTCAGGACAGGAATATATGTAGAAACATATATGTGCAAAACATAATGCAAACATTAATGTATTGTATTATTGCAATAATCTTGCATTTTCTCCAACAATTATTTTATTCTGAATTTTCATTCTGGGCTTTATTTTGTTTTAATTAGAACATACTAAACAAGAAAAAAATAGGCCAATAATAGTCTTATTGGGTTTATTTAGAGATAGAAAGGGAGTATTTTGGCAGTCATGGTGTTTATACAGGTTAAAAAGCAACAAAGGAGAAAATAATAATTTGAAGTAAATTTATTATTTCTGGATCCCACTAGCAAGATCTGATTTTCCTATCTATGCAGTCTCTGCCTGTTATTCATATCACAGAAAATGAATTTTAATTACAAAAATAAGCCAGGAACCACAACTAATGCATAGAATAGAGGTCACAAGTTCAGACCATTTGACCATTTTTTTTTTTTGTGCAGCGTTCATGCATTAGAACTATAAACTACTTCCTTTCCCTTTAATACAGAAGCAAATAGTTGATCACAGCAGCTTTAACTTCCATTATACTCACTTTGAATGTGGCAATTATTTTCCCCTTCAAATGAGCATGCATTTTCTAAACACTGAATTATAGCATTCCTCTCCCTTGCTGACCCTGAGTTGTATATGGAAGCATTTATCAACTGGCACAGTAGAAAAATGGTTTTCTAAATCTGTCTAGACTCTGCTTGGTAGAAGAGAGCATATCAACTGCAAATCAACCAAGCATACTTTTTTTTTTTTTTTGGTAGCCCTCATTAGCTCATGCTTTTTAAAAAATTTAACTGTCTATCATAAAGACAGAAAAGTATGCTCAACAATACTTGAGCAGCAATAGCAAAGACAGCAGTAAAAAAAAAAAAAAGAAAAGAAAAGAAAAAGAAAACTGAACTTTTCCTTTATAGCTTAAAAAAAAGTTTCTAAGAAGCTTATTTTTTTTTGACACAGGTCTAATCAGTAAACCATATGTAGGGTAAAAATATATATCTTAATCTACCTTCACAATTAGTTTCTGATTAAGATATATTTATGTCACCCAATAATTGCTTTATTCAAATAAACAGTTAATTAAAATATCAAAATTATTAGATGAATCCAATTAAGCTCTCAGCTCTTAATCTAATTGATCGATATCAGACTCTAAGACATATTAAAAAGAAAATCAAAGATTAAAAGCATAGGACATATTTAGCATTTTCTGAAACCCAAAGAGAAATCACCATATTCAATGTTAATTTCTCAAAAACTTTCTTTAACAGATAAAATAAGTGCATTCTCTGTCTTTCTCCTCCTCCCCTACCCCCTTTTTGCATACATAACCACACACACACACACACACACACACACACACACCCATGCCAGCTCCAATTTTGCAACTTCTATGCATTATAGTAGAACTAGGCCAAGAGATTCTTAACCTGGAGCCCATAAAGACCTAAAATTTTTTTTTTTCAAAATAACTGGTTTGCTTTTTAATTTAATTTTATTTTATGCATTTTAAAGCCTTATTCTAAGGATCCCAAAGGCTTCATCAACTTGCTAAAGGGATCCCCAAAAGGTTAAGAAATCTTATTCAAGACAAAAAGAAGCTATTGATAGCTAAAGACGATAGAATCAGCCTGTATTGTTTTCCTCTCACATCTCTCCACCTATCTATCCTCCAACAAAGTTGAACTGTATTCCCAAAGCACTGGTCTATCTGACTACATCCCTATTCAAGAAATACCAGTAGCTCACCATTAGCCACAGGAAAGGAGTTTGTACTTTATTTGGCATTTAAGGCCTGTCATAATCTGGTTCTAGCCAACCTTTCCAGGCTGATTACATTTTGCTCTTCGATCATGTGATTGGCACTAAATGACATATTTGCTGATTCCCATGTAGGACATTCCCTCTCTCACATATGCTTGGAGTGCTTTTTCTCCTCATCACTCAGAATTAGAACTTAAGGATCAGTTCATCAAGGGCTGCCTTCCTCAAGAAACTTTTTCTGATTCCCCCAGTTAGTAGTGGCAACCTCCTCTTATCCCCTTATCCTATCCCTTCATTTTGCATTTATTTTGCATATGTTTACTTATCTATAAATATACATCCCCATTCTCCTTCCCTCTTTTGGTCTTTTTTTAGCCCATCCTCTTTCTTTGGGTTTGAAATATTTTCTTTGGTTTTTATATAATGTATGGCTTTAAAGGGATGGATGCTCTATGATTTTATCAGTTTAGTCAGCTGCATTTCATTACCATGTTTCTCTCTTCCCTTCCTCAAAAGTGTTTTTTTGTTGTTGCTGTTGTTGCATGTATGACATTATTAGTGGAATACAATATTCTTTAAATATTGACAATTTAAAACTAATTTCAAATGAATGTAATCAATGATTTGGAGTTGCCTCCAGTGCTGCATTTCTCAGTCCATTCATATGTCCCTCTTTTAGGCAGCTAAATGGTACTGATATGATCTATGATCAAATGATGGCAGGCACTAAGAGTTGGGGTTCAGTCTTGTGAAGAATTCACAATGGCCATTCTCTTTGGAAAAAGGTAGATTTATTTAGGGAAATAGGTGGCAGACAAAATGAAGGGATACAATAGATACCTGGAATAGTAAATATGAAATAGAGTGGGAGAGCATATGAAAGTTAAGTTCCTCAGTGGAACTCACAATTACCCAGTAGAAAGGGAGCCCCCCATGTGGTTGGAACATGCCCTTAGCTGGTAGGCTAAATCCTGAAAGGGACTTAGCACCCTAAAAAAACTAGTTAGTTGTAATGAGAAGTGGGGAAGCATAATGGAATTGGGGGAAAGACCACATGGCATGGAAAAGGAGAGGTAAGGAGAAAGACAACTCAAGACAGAGTGCCCTGGCAGGCTGACCCTAAGGAAGGCAGCAACCAAGGGATGGCCCACAAATAGATTTTATAGGAAAAATTTAACCTCAAGGATGCGACTGGGATTTCTAGAGAGAGTGGATCTCAGGAGTTAGATTTAACTTGGATTTTGGATTGGACACCTCCCCAAAAGGTGGGACCATGGACTCCATCAGAGCCTTCTGTCTGCTTGCCTCAGGGATCAATTCTTTAGTTTCTTTTGGTCTAAAACACCATTCAGGATCTCATTGGTACAGTGGCCAGTGCTAGGCCTGAAGTGAGGAAGATCTGAATTCATCCTCATTTACTAACCCTGGGAAGATCATTTAACTTATGTTTGCTCAGTTTTTTCATCAGTAAAATAGGGATAAAAAGAGCACCGATCTTCTTATCTTCTAGAACTGCTAAGGATAAAATAATCATTGAAAATGCTTGGACAATATTAAAATACATATACTAGCTATTATTATTACAGTGAATCACCTGCATCTATCCCCAGATTTCACAAGGAGTCTAGTCAAGGTATTAGAATGCTTCCTTTAATACTATACCATGAGGTGGGGGGGGGGGGGAGAGGGGGAGAAAGACTACTCTCCATATCTCTTCTTACCTCACTTTTAATAAAGTTTGAATTTTCAATTAAAATCTGAAGACAATTACGAACAGGTAATTCCAAGCAAAGAAATGAAGGGTCTGCAGGAGTGATGATATAGAACTGAGATTATTTAGCCTAGCAAGAGAATCACAGTTTATGGATTGCCTTCTGTGATTTAAATTAAAAAAAAAAATTACATAAGAAAACTAATTCATGTGACTGAGTCTCAGCTAGCATTGTGAGAACTAGTATGCTAATACTGAGAACAGAAACCACTCCCTGTCCACCAAGAGCCTGGAGCCATGAAACTGATTTAGGATAAGCAAGAATCTACTCCCGGCATTTTGAATTCTAATGAATTTGCAAATAAGTATTAAGGTTTTACAAAGTCAGAAAGAATGTAGCCTTCTGGTTAGACTAGATTAAGAATCACAAACAACTAATTTGTGGTCTAAACATTGTCTAGAGTCCCTCTGGGAATTTTCAGAGGCTTTGTATCTTATCTTCAGAAGGATATTTAACTGTGAAGTGTTTTTCAGTAGCCCAGGTGGAAGGTGTAATTAATCCTATATGGCTAGCAATGCTAAGAATTATTTTAACAGGAAATGAGCCACTAGTGTGTCCCTATGATCTACTAATCAAATTTATAGCCTGCTGAGCTTCTTCCATGCTATATTATGTTAGCAGTAAAATCAGACAAAAGGGGGAAAACCACGAACCTTGCACATCAACACACACACATCTGGGCACTTAAGAAAAATAGCTAGTATCTGTACAAATTTTTAAGGTTTGCAAGCACTTAACATGTATTATTTTATTTGCCTGGTAAATCTGATAAAAGTCGCTTTGACTGGAAATATTATCAGAACTCCATCCAAATCCCTCAGTCTTATAAATGGGTTAGGTTTATGTAGTCTAGACACTGAAACTATACACCTGAGGGGATCTATGGTTTCTGTAGTATAGGGAACTCCTAGGTACATAAATCCCTTCTCCCATGCAGAATTGCACCTATTCCACAACTTAGTTTTAGAGAACTTCCCAGAACACAGAGAGATCGAGGGACTTGCCCAAGCTCACCAAACATTAATGTATCACAGATAGGAAGGACTCAGATCCAAGCCTTCCTAGTTTCAAGGTTAACATTCTATCCTCTAGATTCTGCTGCCTCCCTGCTACGAGGAAAGAATTTTGTAAACTGTAAAGTAGCATATAAATATGAATTATTATTATTTTATAGCAAAGGGGAAATTTAACATTGCTTTGAAAGACACCGTTTAAGGCACCCTCTGCACAAACTCAAGCGTGCTGCACATCACAGGAGCCATTAAGGGTTGGTTACAATATATGGCTTAGCGTTGTGTGAATTTGTAGCATTTTTCTATGGCTGGCCTCCAAACCCAAATTTGTAGTTGTCTACATGAAGTTGGAAAGCATAAACTTCTCACCCTAAATCTACAGAACAGTAAAAGTTTATATGCTAAGAAAACTGAACGCCAACTAATAACAAGTAATTTGTATTAATAAGTTCTAAATTACCACTAAGTGTAAACTTGAAGGATTCAAGAATACTTCTCAGAAGGAAGTACACAAATCCTAAGCAAAGCAAAGGATTTCTATAGTCAGTGTTCTATGCCAAATGATGGTGATGCTAGGGATAGGGGGTGGGAGTGGGGTAGAAGAAGAGAACCTCCAAGGGATGGGGAGACTAAATCAAAGATGATGTTTCCCAAATTAAAACACTTTCTACATGGACTACTGCTATTAGAAATGCAGCAAGCTGATAAAAGATAATAAAAGAAACATGGTTTGAGAACCCTGCCTATCCACCACAAGGGCTCCTTCAGATGGACACAGAGCAAGTTAATCAATAAAACTGCTCATCAGCACACTGCCCACATTTTCCATTACACACACAAAAGCATCTAAAGTATTAAGGGAAAAGCAGAAATGGAAGGGAAATGAGATGCTATACTGAAATCTTCCCTTCCCTTTCCAAGTTGCCAGAAGGCAGATGCTAAAGCTAGATATAAGAGGAACAATAATCAGTGATAAGGGATAAATCACTATAACATACAGAAATTCAATCATGACTAATCATGCCTTGCCTCATTTTAGCTCCTCAACTAAAATACTTGGACGTTTCAAAAAGAATGCCACTTATGGAGACATTTGTGGGTTTGTTTTATTTTTAAGGGAATGGCAAGAAGATTCCTAAAAAACGATTCGATGATAATAATATGAACACATAGAATTAAAGATTTAGAGTTGAAGGGATGTTAGAGCAGGGGTTCTCAATGCTTTTTTCAACTGAATGCTCTTAGTAATCTGGTCAAGCTTACAACTCCCTTCTCAGAATATTTTTAAATGCCTAAGATAAAAAAATATTTAGGATAACAGTGCAAACCAATTAAAACAGTAGTCATCTAAGTATCTTTTTCTCTTTCTCTGTTCATGAATTCTAGGTTAATAGAAGCCATCTAGTCCTTATTTTACAGAAGAGGGAAAATGAAGCTCAGATAAGTGATTATCCAAGTAAGAACCATCAGAACTAAGATCTAAAACCAAATTTTTTGACTCTATAGAAAATGATCATCTCTCAGCTGCACGACACTCTGTCTCTCAATATATTAACTTCATTAAACTCAGGAAGAAAAGAATTCTAAGATTATATAACCCATATATATGTGTATGTGTATATATATATATGTATGTGTATATATATATATATGTATGTGTATATATATATACATATATATATATATTCTCACATTCTGAGAAAGAAAGAGTGTTTAAATAGCATTTTGACATGATAAACAAAATTCAAGTGGAGAACATGGAGAGTGCCATGTCAGCACAAATTTACTCTGATGCTCATACTGACACAAAGGAATATAGTATAGAGCAGGAACATGTTCAAAAATGGAAGCTAGTGAACCTTTACAGCCTTTGTTTCTTCCTTCATCTTTTAAATATAGATGTTGACAGAAAAGAGGAATTAAATGCAGTCTACTTTTTCTTCAACTGGCTGACTTTGCAGAGGATGATAAATCATGAAACGAAACTGAGAAAATCCTGGAAGTTTGTTGCAGGCGGCACCTTCAACAGAAGGGAGAGAGAGACTTGTCAGCATATATTAATTATATTTATTTTACAATTATGAATATAGAAGCGTTATAGACCTTAAATGGCATCTGATTTAACTGTCTCATAATATTATTCGTACAGGCCAGTGGTCAACCAGAATAACTTTTTGTCCTCCATCATTTCCTCAGTGCATGGGCAGTCTGATCCTTTGCTAAGTGATCACTCTCATTTCACTAGCTTAGCTCCCGGTTGGATATCTTTCTTTTTCTGTTCACATCTCCTGCTTCTGTTCTACTACCTGGCCTCTGAAACCCTGTCATTATCACTGCTTGAAGAAAAGCCCTTAAAATGAGAAAGACTATTTCTAGCTTTTATTCAAATCGATTTTAAATTAATCTATAATTACTTAATTGTCATTGTTAAACACTGTTAAATTCATCTTTGGGACTTCTGAGCAGCTTTTTTACTTGTTGAAAAAATTTGATGACACTGATATCTTTTACTCAAGTCCTTTTCTGATTTAAATTTAATATTTATCTTAATACTTGGAAGGGAAAAACAAATTCCCCAAATTCAAGTTTTTCAAATAAGAGAACTATGGGAAAGAAAACATTAAAGAACTACAATAAGCAGACTAAACTAATATGACACATTGAATAGTAAGTTGTATTTTTTAATGATCTAAAAAATCATTAATGAGCACCAGCACAGTAGTTGATTTCAAAGTGCTCTAAAGCTGTGACAGGTTTATAAAGAAGGCTGATGAAGCAAAAAACATACATACAATAAAATACAAAAATAATTCTTCTATATATTCTTATATTTATATATTAGAAATACTTAATAAAAGGACAGACTCATGTACCTTCAAGATCTAAGTAAAACCCCTTAGGGAGTGGTGACATTTAGAGGGATGGTGAAAAATAAAGAAGGAAAGAAACTCTATATAGATCATTCCACTCTGTTAAATGAATAGATAGTTGTAAGAAGTAAAAATCTGGGATATAAATGAGAGGGGGGGGGGAACTTGTGATCAAAACCAGGGAAGAACCATGATGTAGCTTGGTAAGGACTGGTTTACTAGTATACTTCTAAGGTTGATGTGTATGTATCCTTTGGATACTTAAGGTAATCTATACCATCACTAACATACAGTGTGAACATACAATGGATGTGCTATGTATATTTTTATATCCTGTACAAAGCTAATGTTAAGTATATCATCACAAAAATCACAAAAAGGCAGCTACATGGATAGAGCACCAGCCTGGAAATCAGGAGGACCTAAGTTCAAATGTGACCTCAGACACTTAACACTTCCTAGCTGTGTGATCCTGAGCAAGTCACTTAACCTCAACTGCCTCATCAAAAAAAAAAAAAAAAAAAAATCTGTAAGCACACTTATCAAGCATAACTCACCATAATTTCCAGTTGTATTAGCACATATAACTGCCCCAAAAAACTCAGGATAATATTTCTGAATTCTGGATATAACTTTCTGGCAAGCTAGAGTTGGATCTTCTCCTTTTCTCATATATTCTACTGCTTGGTAACTGATTAAAAAAGAAAGAAAGAAAGAAACTTAATGACAAGATCTGGGACAGGAATTCTTAACTTTTTTCATATCAGGAATTCCTTTGGCAGGCTGATGAAACAGATTTCCCTTCTCAGCATAATGTATTTAAATGCACAAAATAAAATGCACAAATTTACAAAGGAGACTAAAGGTTAAGAATCCTTGGCTTACAATATGGATAAATTTTAATAAAGCAGGACCACAGATATATGAATAGGGACCAGCATGAGCTAGGATCATTTAGGGCTTGAACGAACCAAAGAAGGGATCTACTTCAACATTCCCTGTCTTATAGCTGAGGAAACTGAAATCCTGGAAAACTAAATAATTTGCCCAATGTCACATAGTTAATATTAGAATTAGAATTCAAACCTAAGTTCTTTGATTCCAAATGCAACACTTTTTCCACTATATGACTGTTTCAATAAATAATGTATTAAAATGAGTATACCTGAAATTATAAAATTCAAGCTGCTTCAAAAGTTATCAGATTCAGTAAAATGAATGCAATCATATAAGTAAATAAGTTGGCTCAGTTAAAAAATCAGCTTTGATTCAATAGCTGTCTATCCAACTAATCCACCAATTAATTTTAAATAAAAGAAGAATGAATTCTTTTTGTTATAGCTGAATAACTGTGTCAGCTAGGTCACTACAGCAAGAAGTCATAAAGCGTGGAGGTCCCATTTAAAAGAAAAATGCTGTTACAGTCTAAGTGCAAAATGTCGTTAGTGTGCACAATGTCCAGTCATAATGACCACCTTTCAGCAATTACTTGTATACAATGACTGCATTTCCCTCTTCTGCTATCAATAATCACAGTCTTTTTACTGAGTGGCTGAGTGACCTTGGGCAAATTACTTAAACAGTACTTAAGTTTCTTCATCTGTAAATTAGGGAAAATGCTACCCTACCCCAGGAGGACAAGTCATAAATACTTTTGATGACAATAATGGTCATTAATGAGAATACTAGCTAGTAAGTCTATGGAGCCAGAGGCAAAACAACCCTGCACAGACAGTTCAAAGGCAAGTTCACAAACCTTGGGCAGGCATATTTAGTTCAGAAAACATACTAATATTATGCAATGAAAAAAATTCAATCACAATAATAATGTTAATTGATGATAACTCTAAATATGGTGCCAAGAAGCATACCTGGGTAAAAAGCGCATCATGATGTCACCATCTCCAGTGGCAGCAGCCCCTCCAGCAGTGCTATCAGCGTATGCGCCAGCTCCTGCTATTGGAGAATCTCCTACTCGACTTTTAAAAGGGAAACAATTATTACAAAAGAAAAAAACTAGATTGTATATTTTCATCTGTTCAAGACCAAGGCCAAAAAAAAGGAAAGACATTAAACAAAATAAGATTACCTACTAGATCTATACAAACCCCACAATTATTATTCTAAGTAGAACATTGTTTTGAAACACTGCTCTTTAGAACAGATTTTTAAACATACTAACCAGAATAGGATCTGATACTAGATAGCAAAAAGTACCAGCTTTGCAGTTGTCATCTAGACCAGTGGTATCAAATTCCTGCATAGCATGCCAACTTAGAAAACCATAAATTAACTCTATTGTGTTGTACTGTATTTTTATTTATTTTGTTATATTGTTACATATAAATTACATTTTAACCTGGTTCCAAAACCTGGGGCTTCACATCTCTGATCTCTAGTTGCCAAGACCCTAACTTAAGCCTTCATCATCTCACACTGAAGGATTTCAATAGCATCCTACACTCCACTCTCTGCCTCCAGTCTCTTTCAACTTCAATCAATCATGCTAGATTTATCTATCACTCCACTCTGAATAAAAAACTTCAATAGTTTTTGTCCTCCATCATTTCCTCAGTGCATGGGCAGTCTGATCCTTTGCTAAGTGATCACTCTCATTTCACTAGCTTAGCTCCCGGTTGGATATCTTTCTTTTTCTGTTCACATCTCCTGCTTCTGTTCTACTACCTGGCCTCTGAAACCCTGTCATTATCATGCCTAAGATAAAATTCCAAATTTCTAAGAAGTGTTTTTAAGGCCTTCATAGCCTCACTCCAAATAAGCTCTTAAGCACAATAGATTGTTACAACAGATCCCCTCTATTCTACCAATGGGTCCTAAGAATGTATCTTATAAATTTCAGCCTGACTCTGCACATGCTGTTCTTGTAAAAAATCCTTCCTTGTCCTTGCCACTAATTCTTAATCATCATTCATAGTCTATATCAAGGGCAGCATTTTGTCACTACCCCTGCCTACAAGTAAGGTCTGCCTGCTCTGAACTCTATCAGCAATTTAATGTCAATAATGCTTATGTGGCATTTATTACATGCTGTCAAACACCATTAGATTCCAACTCCTCCACTTGTACAAAGTTCACTGACAAGATGGGAGCTGGCATTTAGAGTCTGTTCAGTAGGAAGAGGAAGGATATAGGAAGTAGTACCAGGCATGTAGTTAATAACTGAAGCCTTCTGGAGAAGGTTTTGCAGACAACAGTTGTGGGAAGGATGTGTTTGTACTGGCTCACCATGTGAGTATCACCAATGTCCTCAAAGGCAGCAGGGCTAGCTAGTGTAACATCACAAAAAAGCAGAAAAGGCCTGCTACAAATAAAGCTTCATTCTAGTGTCTCTAGGGCAGCAAACAGGCATTTTGCCATAGCATCAAAGCTACTAACAAGAATTACAGGGATTGAGTAATTTTACTTCCAATAATAAAGAGGTTTTTAGAGATCTATAAAGTTCATTTTTTTTATACTTGGAAAACACTATACATACTTAGAAAAAATAGAGTTCTTGAAAAGGGATGGAATGCATTTTAAGAGGATTGGTTTAAAAAAAAAAAGTCCCTTTATCTGAAATCTTATAAATAGCCTAAAAATAGAGGGAAGGGGATGAGGCAGGATGGATAAATAAATCTGACAATATAGATATTCCAAAGTAGATGGCACAGAGGATTCTAAGTAGGAAGAAATCTGGATTCATGAGAAACAATACCTAATCATTGATTTGTATACACAGATGTAAGAAATGGAATAATAAGATGAACTAGAGTTCCTATTGTAAAGAGGTAAATTCATCTGTAGAGGTATCATTGAGATATGTTAGAGGTGGGTCTCAAGAGCAGAATATGGATATGGAAGAGTATACCCCCCTTCCAAAAGCACAGAAATGGTGAAATAACATTGCATATCAAGAAAAACTCTGATGAGGGAAATCAGACATTAGAGGGGAAAATGTAAAATAGAGAGAGAGCTTTGGAATAAGATTCAATGGACAAAGAAACAAGCAAAATTATAAGTATGCTACAATGGCCTGGAGAAAATCGGCCTGTAATCTAGGAAACAGATCACACCTGGCACACAAGCAGGCATGAGATAGTATTGGAGGAAGTGAATTCCCTGAACATCTATCTGCTGATGTTTTCTCTCCACTACAGGTAGACTTTCCCAAAGTCTTGCCACTTCACCAAAGTCCTTCCCTACTCTGATCTCGAATAGAGCAAATGAGGCCTGAGGAACAAGACAGTTAAGTGATTTGCCCAGGACCACCAATTGGTATGGGTCACATCTACCATGTCAGGGCGCCTCAATATGAAAAGTTGAACAAATGGCAAATAATTCTATGACCTATAGTAAGTCACTTAATCACTTACAACCATTTCCTTCCTGTAAAATGAGGGAACTGGATGAAACAGCCCTTGAGGTCTCTTCAGATTGTAAATTTGTTGCTGCTTAAAGATAAGAATAATGGCTCAAGCTTCTTTTTATCCCTTACCCCTCTCTCCTCCCCAGAACCTCCACATAGCAGCCATTCAATACATATTTTCCAATGATCAAACACTGACCCAGGTATTTTGAACTTCGCACCATTTGTGGATGTGCCAGAAGCAATATGTCCTGTCTTATTGATTACAACCATGCCTAGGAGTTAAAACAAACAAACAAACAAGAAAACAACACACAATAGAATCAGTAGGTACCAAATCAAAAAGATTTCTGAAATATAATTAAGAGGGTAATAAAATTAATTAAACTTAGAACACCATTATTTTCAGGTGTTTTCAGGGTAGGTGAAGGGACAGAAGCAGCAAACTGTGAAAATATTATTCATGACATTTAATGTAAAGTTAATGAACCAGAGGATCCTGACCTTTTGGCTTTTAATGGGCCATTTTCATAATTTACTCTTTTGGCCAGAGCGGTGCCACAACAACTGTTTATTTCCTCCTAAAAATGGGTTTAAAATCTGCCTGCAAAATGACATTAAGGAAAATCACTGAGGCGGACTGATAATAATTTTCTAATTACAATCTTAAGAAAAAATAATGTACACAAATTTGACTTTTCAATGCAAAAAAAACAAGAATTGAATTGAAAATCAAAAATGATTTTTAAGCTTGCACTTGAATATTCATTAGCTATGAAGCATGCTGGATGTCACTTAGTGTCCTGGAAGAGATAATTCACCAAATGGCAAGCAGATGCCATGGGAAAGAGGTCCATTCTTTCCTGGAAGTTAATAAGAGAAGTTTATTCCTAGATTGTATCAATTTTTTAAATTGTTACAAAAGTTTCAGGCTCTTAAAACATAGTCATGCATAAGTTAAGAGATACGCAAAAGCAATTTTAAAAATTCTTACTCCTTAAGATTGAAAAATTCATAAAAGGAAAATTACCAATAGTATCATGACTGTGAATATTTATTTTCTCAGATGTGTGAAGGTGTTGTTTTAGGACTCTAGATGGTTTATATGGTCCACAGAACTTTGATGCATCTGGTATAACATTCTGTAAATAATATTTCAAATAATTTTTCTGTAAGTATATTTTATCCAAAAACATCTACTAAAAACCCCCAACCTAACAATAATCATAGTCAACCATAAGAAAAGAACAAGAGGAATCTGGTACAATGCAGAGTGGTATTTGAGGCAAGGTATAAGAAGCTAGACCTAGAGACATGAAGACTTGAATTCAAATTCAGCCTCAGATATATATTAGCTATATGATCCTTAATAAGCTAATAATAAGCTATTTGCTTCAGTTTCCTCATTTTTAAAATGGATATAATAGTACCTTTATCATTTAACTGTAAGAAGTGACAGTATATAGAAAAGCATTTTGAAAAACCTTAAATCACAATATAAATCTTGATTATATTTAAGTAGGTAGTTTTATGATTATCTATTCTGATATCCATACTTTAAAATATGATTTGGTTACATATATATTTTAATTTATTATATCTGGATTATATTGTATAGAATAGGTAGCCATCTCTCTCACCTAAACTACCAGATTCTCAGTAACCAAACAGCAGATCTCAATAAGAATCAGGAACATAGCTGATGATTAAATCTGAAGAATATAAGTTGGATTTTTAAAAAAGAAAACAAATTTATCATTTACTAATTAAATTTACAGAAATTTATTTTCAAAGTCTTTTCTAAAACTTATTCCTCCTCCCCCCTGCCCCCTACTATCCTACCACTTCCCAAATCTAGACCTTTTATTTATCAGGGCAGGGAATTTCAGATGAGAAAACTCTCCTAGTCAATGTAAAGTAAGCCCATAAATTGCCAAACAGTTTTCACAGGCACTGAGAAGTTAAGGGCCCAGAGTCTACTAGAGTAGAATTTGAACCCAGGTCTTCCTGACTGATAATGTTCTTCTATTCATATCAATTCTTAAATATTACAGGAGCCCCATCATGTATACATGCATGTATACATAGGTATGTATGAGTATATACATTACATAATGCGTATACACACATTTGTATATATACACATACACACATAAAGATATACATATGTGTGTATATCTTTAAATATAAATACATATAATGTATATAGTGTTATATATAATATGTAGTGTGTATTATATATGTGTATATATATATATATATGTATATATATATATATATATATGGAAGGGGGAGAGAGAAAGAGAATGTGTATATGTGTGATTATATTTTATAAAAACTCCAGAAAATGCAAAAAAGCTAGGAATGAGAGTTACACCCATAGAATTTTCTCTCAAGGAAAGTTCCATTTAAAAGCCAATGTTAGAGTTCATATTTCATGATTCAAGGAAGCAGAGAACTGGATGCTTACTTATATCTATGTCAAACATATAAACTAACAGACACTTTTAAAGCCTTATGTATGGCCTGTGAATTGATTTTCAGGTGCTAGGCTGACAATTCCAGTCTAGCTATTCTAATGGTGGTAATGGTGTGAAGGTAAAACAAAGAGCCAGATGGAGAACTAAGCATTTCCTGAAATGGAAAGAAACCAATTCTCAGTGACAAAGCTAGACCAATGTAATAGTAAATAATCTGCTAATATGACAAATGTATGATATAAACTAGGAGTCAAAACACTAGCATCTGACAGAAGCAAAACCTGGCAAGATGCAGTTACACTTCAAAACACATAAACCTGTCTACACTTGCAGACATAGAAAATACCCTGATGGCAAAGTATCAAATGAGTCTCAGATGTTGCTACAGGAGAAATTATTTAAATTGTTCAAATAATTCATACTTCAAAACCCAAGTCTTCTAACAATGTCAGACAATTAGTAGCATTCTCTGACAAAGCATACATACCTTCCAGAAATTTGGCTGACATTTGTTGCTCAGCCACTTGAAATAGAGAGAACGAGAAGCGTTAGTAGATAATTCCTCATTTGAAAATCCCATACTTTCAGCAAACTGGGTAGCTATAGAGGTGAAGATAAAAGCAAAGTAAGAGTATTCATGGAATTCATAGTAATATGGATTTATATAGTATCTTAAAATTTGCAAAATATTTTACCAAATTATACCTGTAATATGTAAAATTGCTATATTTCCCCTAATAGTCAAAGGTTTAATTAGTAAAACTGCATGTTAAAACTGGAATAATAAAGGAAAGTTTTACTTTAAGGAAATTATAGTGAATTATGAATTTATGTAGAAAAAAAATTCTCTTTGAACATCAAATGGGAAGATACATACACCTTCCTGACTGTACCCTCCTCCCATTATCCCCTATGTATCACTCACTACTACCAATAGAAAGTGTTTCTTTATTCACCAGTTATCTTTTATCTTCAGTTATTAAAATTATCAGCCAATTAACAAAATTATTCTTCTACTTCTTGGTATACAAGGCACTGCGTCAGTGCTTAGGATAAGAAGACAGAAAAATGATAGTCCCTATCCAAAGGCACTAATATGGGAAATACAATGAGAGTACAGATAAATCAAACACAAGATAGAAAGTGTGAAAGGCAAAGGGGGAAAAAGAAAATAGGAGAGAGTTATCCTTTTTAGCTGAGAGAAAGGGATGAATGGAATCAGAAAAGACTTTGTAGAGGTACTACCTATGCTGGGTTTTGAAGGAAGAGAAGCATTTAAATAACAACAACAACAATAGTTAACAGTTACATAATATGTTAAGATTTGCAAAGGGCTTCACTTCTATTAATTGATCACAACAACTTTATGTAGGTGTTGATCTACCTTTTACAAATGAGGAAACTGAGAGTGAGAATGACTTGCCTAGGGTCACACTGCTACTAAATAAATGTCTGATCTAAAATTTGAACTCAGGTCTTTGTGAGCAGCGAGGTGGCACAGTAGATATAGTACTTGAGGTCAGGAAAACTCACCTTCCTGAATTCAAATCTGGCCTCAGGCACTTAATAGTTGTATGTTCCCGGACCATTCATTTCCTTATTTGTAAAACGAACTGAAGAGGGAAATGGCAAACCATTCCAATTTCTTTGTCAAGAAAACCCCAAATGGAATTTAAAAAATTGAACACAACTTTAAAAAAAATGACTGAATAAAAACCTTTTCCGACTCCTAGATTAGTATTCTATGTAAAGTTATACTTCCTCACTTGTGCAATAGAAAGAGAAGTCAGCAACTGAAAAAGTACCAAACAGGAATGGGGACCCAGAAAAGATTATTAAAATAGGATAAATAGATGATGGGTGAAAAACAATGTACTAGGCCCAGTAACTGTCAGCTGCCTAAGGGCAGGAATGGAAAAATTGTGTTGTAAGGGTTACTGAGATTTGAGGATTAGATTGGAATCTAATATCTTCTAAATTTTGGGCTAGTAAAATCACTCCTCACCTACACTCCAACTCCATTGCACAGGGAGGGAATCCACAGATGTGGAATGTTACATATATTGTTTTAATAAGTTTTGTTTTGCTTTTGGTGGAGATGTATTTTATGTAGAAAAAAAATTCTCTTTGAACATCAAATGGGAAGATACATAAACCTTGGTTTTGCTGAATTTTGTTTTGTCCTTCCTCTAATAGTGTGTTGTTGGAGCTTAAAGGAAGTAGTTTTAGATTCAAGGAAGTTTTAGGTAGTTTGAAGTGGATAATTTTAGGCTTAAGATAAAGGAGTGCTTTACACAGCAGGAAGTCAACTATGGAATTTGTGATCTAATGATGTTTAAAATACTGACTACATTTTTCACTTAATATTCTTGAACATAATGAATGCTACTTTTGGGAATTAAAAGAAACAAAGAAACAAAGTGATGCCCACAAATATTCAAAAGCATTTACATTTTAAAAACCAGACAGTTTTGTAACATTTATTAACTTTAAAAAAATGCTATCTTAATTGCTTAAAAATATGTGATAAAGGTAATGATTTTCATTTACATGCACGTAAAGCTTTCTTTGAATGTCATTGCTTTTAAAAAAAGACTAAAATATAAATCAAATCACATAGATTTAAAAGACTAAGTTCTGATTCCTAAGCAGCACTTTTTTTCCCAGAATATTTTAGTAGAATTAGAAACAGTACCTGATTCTCCAACTAAAAATGTGTGTTTTGTATGTTCCATTACTTTTCTTGCTACGCCAATAGCATTTTTAATTCGTCTGAGATCGGCTACTGCTCCTACTTTCATGGTGGTGCTAAAGAAAAATTTGCAAGGTCAGTCTTACGGTTCACAAATACATGTGGTGAATTTGTGGGTAAGCAACTGACAAGGTTTTATGAAACCTTACTTATTCTGAGATTTTCAGATTTTTTTTTTTTGTGGATCATTTAAAATTTTGAGAAAAACTGCATCTTTCCTCACCCCACAATCAAATCAACTATTTAGAAAGACAATTAAAAAGTCCCAAACTTTAAAATAATCTCATTCCTTTAACAGTCAATGGGAATAATTCTTATTCCCTAATTCTAACTAGTTCTAATCCTAAATTTTAATTCTAACTAGTAACTAATTCTAAGTAGTAACCTTCTCCCTTCCCTCTAGTATATGCCCCATCTCAGACCTAAAAGCCTTATTGATAAATTATTTGTTAAGTACTTACTATATACAAATCATTGTGCTAGGAATAAGAGATACAAAAAGAAATAGAACAATCCTTAATCTTAAGAGTTCACACTATAATAATTAATAATAAATTCTATTCCTTCCTCTTCCTGGTCTCTTTTATAGATTTTTTTTGCACCATAACAACAGAAAGAAAACAATGAAATACTAGAATACTAGAAAGTTAAATGGTGACTTCAGAGGATCCTACCCTAGAGTGAACAGACATGCAGAAAGAAGGAGACCTACATTTTTCAGTTCTAGTTGTACACATCCCATCTGAAGGTGGAAGGGACTTCAGAGGTGATCCAAAACAAGCTCTTCTTTTCACATATAAGAAAAGTGAAATTCAGGTAGGTAAAAGGACTTGCTGAGGTCATAAAGGTGGTACACTGGAACCCAAGACCTTTGGCTTGAGAGCCAGTGGTCAGTATGCTGACTTGACTTGTTTGAAGACATTTATTTGTTAGAAGGAAGGATTGTATGGGGGAGGAGGAGAAAAGGATAGGGGACAGAGTCATCAGGAAGCATCATCAAGTCATCAGGAAGTGAAAAAAAGAACATAAATTATTATTTTTTTTAAGTTGGGAGCTATAACAAATCGATAAGGTCAGAAAGTTGAAAAATTTGAGGAAGGCAAATGGAGACAATTAGGAGGGAAAAGCCACTTTTCAGTAGTCTTGGATCTTTCCTGCTCCCAGATTCAAATAAAACATTTTGTTTCCATGGGATAATCATTATCAACAAGGCATGGTGACTGATATCTGAAAAAACTAAAGGTGGTCAATAACATTATTGGGTTTTAGAGCTGAATTTCTAGAGCTGAAAGAGACTGAGTGACCACTATTCATCAGAACCATATAAATTCTAGATTTATATTTCTTTCCTAAAAAGTCCATACTTTTTTTTTTTCTGCCGTGGTTTTCAAAGTAGAAGCATAGACACAGACCTCAATGTGATCTGATGTCATCCTTTCCCACAAAGGATCACTTTGACTCATGTACTTACCCATCCATAATCATAGAATCCAATGTTGTTTCTCCATATTCATCAGGACTGCCACCAAAGCCTACACTGCCATCACACTGATTTCTCTCACACCAAGCACATCCCTTTTCAACTGCATCTAATGCAGAACCTCCAGCTTGTAGTTTTTGCCATGCTGTGAAACAAAACACAATGATTTAAGTGTTGTTATGTGCATGAATCAAATGTCTGAAACTTCTGAGAAATTCATCAAAATGCCACTACTGAGTTTTTCGATAAACTTGCAATCCTAGATTCCTCATCCTTTATGAGCTGGTGCCAAACCTTATCCTTTCTATATATACAATTTCTTTTATATTTCTTCTTTACTCACAGAACTATCACTCTAGTTTACTGGGGCAACTGAAAAGCCCTCTTAATTTTTTGTTAGTTTGCCTCAAGTCTCTACCTACTCCAATGCATCCATCCAGTTGCCACAATGATTTTCTTAAATTGATTACCTCTAGGATAAAATATTTGGCTTTTACATTTGGTAATAAAAGTTCATTACAACTTAATCCATCCATTCTTTCCAATGTTCTTTAACATTATTCTGCCCTTCCACACAGTCTAGCTTTCCTCACACAGGACACTCCCCTTTCTATCTCTGGACCTTTATATAGTCTGAAGCTTCATTCATAGAATGCTTTCTGATCTCATCTCTGTTACTTAGGATCCCTACTTTTCGGGACTCATACAAAATGCTATATTTTGCAGGAGGCCTTCTCCCTCTTAACATCACCTTCCATATATTCTATATTTGTCCTACATGTACATCTTGTTTCCCTCAGAGTTTAAGCTACTTGAGGACAGAGATGGTTTTTGCTTTTTCTATGCATTGTTAATGCTAAGCCTAGTCTCTTGAACACATCAGTAAGTGCTTACTATTTGAAGATGTTACATATATGCTTTTAAGATGTCACTGAAGAAACCTCTCAGTTGAGACTGTTTCATATTTTGTACCTCCAGGGTCTAGCACAGTTCCTTGCACACTGTAAACTCACTAAAAAATTAAAAAAAAAAAGTTTCATTGAGGAAAGCAGGAGGCTCTCTTGCCATATAAAGCTCAATTAAATTGGATACTGATTCAAAGACTACTTGTTAATCCAAAAATCTATCTAATTGTATAGTTTCTCTTTGGGGTTCCTCCTAATGATACCTATTGTCCTGAGACCAAAGAAGAAAGTAAGGAAAGTTGAGATACTCTCTCTTTAAAAAAAAGAAAAGAAAAGAAAACTGAGATAAGTTGCACAAGTAGTTTAGATGGAGAACCATTAAAATTATGGCCTGGTGGATTTCTATTATAATAGAAGTATAAAACAAAGCATATAGAAAGAGAATTTACAATTGTGTATTTCCTAACTTAGGATGAAATGCATCTTTGAATAGAATATATTACCTTTATTAAAGGAAAACCTACAGTAAGTCCCTAAGGTTAAACAAAAAGGGCTACCTATAGCCAAATATATACATGCACTAAATTCTAAGTTCAGAAATAAAGCTTGGAACAGAATACAGAAGGAATAGCTTGAAATGTCAAAGCCCATGAGTTGTATAATTCCAACCTTCCTCCCACTCCCTGTAACCTTTTCTTAAATCACAAATCTTGAGCTGACTTCATGCCTTTACTAGTAAAAATGAAATATTTGGGAGGCTAGATAACATTCTTGGTGAATATTGGATTTCAAACACCACTACTGCACACACCAAATTACAAGCACTCTACCCATTTCAACAATCTGTAATTTCATGTGTGCAGGAAGCTGCACAGAACATAACCTGGGTCCCAGAATTTGTAGAATTTTTTTAAAAGTAACTGCAGCAACACATAAAATCAAATGAAACAAAAGCACCCATCATCTATAAACCAGAGAATATGGAATTTTAGGTAGGTTGGCACTTGAAGGATAAGAAGTTTATTGCTAGTCTTGCTTCCCAGATTAGGAGTACTTTGCACAACTGGGACCCAGGGTCATAACTGCTCACCATTGTAAGGATCAAGGAGGACTTTACTGGAGAGATGTTTGCTAATAAGGCCTTTGCCCAAAGTCAGTACCCCAGAGTGCTTCAGACAAACTTCAAAATATATTAATATTTCTATTTTATAAAGCTGGTGCTAAATTCAACCCAAAGAACTTATTTCTACTTTGAGTTACTTTTGTCTTAATGATTTATTTCTAGGCCCTTCAAGTTATTTTGACTTCTCATAAGATAAAGAATTTGAGATAGAACCTAAGTAAGACAAAGGCAAGGCAGGAGTGACAAGTTTGCAATGTAAAGTCTTGTGCTGGCCTCTTGAATCCATAGTTCAGGAATTGGCCAAAGCTGGACAGCACATGCCCCAGTAGGAAAAGAGCTGAATCTGGAGTCCAAGGATTTGCAGCTCTTGCTACCTACTCTTGTTCTGCAACAGGTGGATGTATCTAAACCTCAGGTTCTCATCTGGAAAATGATGGGGTCAGGAAGCCTGTACTCTGGAGTAAAAGGTTGATAGTATGTCATTGCTTCAAATTTGTACCAGTAGCCCTCATAGAAGGGAAAAATTCCTGAATGGGGAAATGGAGATAGAGCAAACGGATTTGTTTGGCTGTTTCTTATCTCAGCAACTTTAAGCATGCCACTTAAGAGTTCTCAAAACCTCAGTTCCCTATCTGCAAAATAAGGGGGTTGAACTAGAGAATATCTGGGGGTTACTCCAAAGTAGGTCAAGTTCATATGCGCCTTCTCCAAATTGCAGCAGCAGCTCCCATCCCAATCCTGGTTTCCTTACTTTATTCCCAATTTTCTGAGGTTTGGAGTTATAAGAATTGCAATGAATGGCACTTAACACTGTGATCTTCCCCATGTCATTTAACCCTCTTTGGGCCTGACTCGTTTTCCCAACTGTAAAAATGAGGCTGCCGACCTCTGAGGTCTACGTGGAGAAAGTGCCTTTTCTTCCCCGTTAGCAGCACTCTCCATCCCAGGCTTCCTTTTCCTATTTCTAGCCCCTAGGATGCAAAGAGAAGAGATGCCTCCAAAAAGCGCCTCATGTTTCCCCTTGATCTCTCTCCCGACGCAGAACGTCCCTTCAGCTAAAGGACAAAAAGGAATGAAATCTCCTGAGGAGCCAAGTTCAATGCCGCCCCTGCCCACCCCACCATCCGGCCCGCACCTGCTATGGTTGCACCCCTAAAAGGCCAAGTGTTGACGACAAGAGGCAGCAGGCCGGAACTGCCCAAGCTGTGTCCTGCCTGCAGCAGCAGCAGCAGCAGCAGCAGCTGGGGCCAGCGCACCGGCCTCAACTCCATTGAGCTCTTTGGTCCCCGAGTACTGACACGCGCGCGCCTACAGGTAAAAGCTCGAACCCAGATCCGAACCGGCCCAAGGAGAGGGGGCGGGGAATTTGGAAATTTACGCACACCCCTCTCCCGCAGTTAAAAGAGAGGAGGCGTGGCCTACCAGTTCTTCCTCTTTCCCCCTCCCTTTGCACTTCATGGACCTACTCCACGCCCTACTCCTACTCCAGCCCCCTTTCCTCTCCGTGGGGACACGACTCCGCCCACCCAAGTTCTCTTTGACCAATTGGCTTTCGGAGTATAGTGAAATCCCGCGAGAATTAGAACTTCCTAGTTCAGGGTGTGGCGGGGGGGAGGTGTCGGAATAGGAATTGGGTCGTGCTTTAGGACGCTAGTGTTTTTTCTTTTTTATTCCTTTAATGTAGACTTTGGGTAAATTGAGCGTGGTAGAGACGCTGTACTTGGCATAGGAACACAGAAAGTTGCACCAAGTGGTGGATAAAGGACCGTGTTCTAATGTGGAATAATTAACCCCAAGGGCTGCCACTTTCCATGGCTCCCTTGGACTAGTTATTTCATTTAACCTGTGGAAGCGGGGAACCGCCCTCATTTCCTGGAGCGCTTTGTCTGCCGCTATGCTTGGCCGTGCTGCTTGGCCTCCCTAGGAGATGTTTCACTTCTTCTAGAGGAGCTCAGCAGTTCTCTGTCCCTCGGAGGTGGTGGGCTCCCAAGTGTCTGTGCTAGGCGCTGGGGTACGAAGAAGGGAAAAAGCAAAAAAATCTGCTCTCCTGGAGCTTCTATTCCAATTTTATCATAGGATAAAGAAATGGATAAGTAAATATAATATGGTACCATAGATTTAGTGTTCGTAGGGACTTTAGAAGTAATAATAAATAATAAAACTTAATTTTCCAACTGAGGAAAGGAGGCCCTGAGGCAAGTTAAACGATTTGCCCAGAAAACTTGGCTAATGTTTCAGGCAACATAAGAAAGCAAGTCCTCTTCACTCTTTAATGTTGTCTACCAGGGACTAAATGTCTTTTTGCTAATATTTGTATTCCCAGAACAAGACCCAGCATTTAGTAAACTTAAAGTACTGTTGATTCCAAGTCCCAAACTGCAGGAGTTCTTAAATCATTTTTGTGTCATGAACTCCTTTGACAATCTGATGAAGCCTATGGATCCCTTTTCAAAATTCTCAATAATGTTTTTAATGCATGAAATTACAAAGAAAACCAAGTACAGGCATACCTCATTTTATTGTGCTTTGCTTTATTACACTTCAGAGACATTACATTTTTTTTTTTTTTTACAAATTACAAGTTTATGGCAATCCTACAACAAGTCTATTGGAGTCATTTTTCCAACATGTGCTCACATCATGTCTCTTGTGTCACAGTCTGATAATTCTTGTTATATTTCAATCTTTTTCATTATTATTGTATCTGTCATCTGATATAATCACAGATCTGTGATCAGTGACCTTTAATATTCAGGTTGTAATTATTCAGGGGGAACAGGAATCATACCCATTTATATATAAGATAGAGAACTTAATAAATGTGTGCATTCTTACTGCTCCACCAACCCTATGTTTCTCCCTCCTCCCTTCCCCTTGGGCCTTCCTGTTTCCTGAGACACAATCATATTGAAATTAGGCCAGTTAATAACCCTACAAAGTCCTCTAAGAATTCAAATGAAAGGAAGAGTCAATGAACAGAACAAACTTCATTGTTGTCTTATTTTAAGAAATTGCCACAGCCAACCCATCTTTTAGCAACCTGATCCTGATCAGCATCCTGATGAGTCAGCAGCCATCATCAACATGGAAGCATTACCAATAAAATATTTTTAATTAGGGTACATATGTGTTTTTTTAGACATAATACTATTGCACACTTAGCAGACATATAATATAAAAATGTTTTTATGTGGTGGTCTAGAACAATATCTGCATCATAATTATTGAAATATGGTTTCTATTGTCTATCTCTATATCCATCTCTATATATCCTTCTATCTACCTATATTTATCTATCATCAATAGATTATTTACTCATTTGTCCCTTTATCATCTACCTATCAATCTACCATCTGTCTATCCATCTATCCATCTATCCATCTATCATCTACCCATTTATCTAGCTAATTCATCAACCCAATTTAAGAATCCTTGCTTTTAAGCCCTAAGTGGGAAGAGGAAGAGTAAAGGAATGGGAAGTGATACCTGAATCAACTTCAAATTCTATTAAGTAGAAGTGAAGAAGGAATAAATTCCAGAAACAGGAAACAGCTATTGTAAAATCTCTAAAGGAGAGATGCATTGTTTTATAAGGAGAAAGGCTAGTTTGCCTATAACTGAGAGTTCATGGTGGCAAGTATTATGTATGAAATGAGACTGAAAAAACTGTTGAGAGCCAGAATGTGAATGACTTTAGATACCAAGCTGAGGATTTTGTATTCTGTCCTACCTGCAAAAAATAGTTACTGAAGATTTTTGAATAGGTGAGTGGCCTGGTCAGATCTATGCTTTGGTTTGTAGTCTTAGTGAGAAATATACCTGGCACCCTTCCACACAAGGTATCGAGGCATAATGCCTTCCTTATAGTAGGTACTTAATATTTGATCTTGGGATAACTCACACCAATGGAATCTTGGATCCATCAAAGTATTATTATCTCAAGATATATTGCAACCCATGACGGTTGCCATCAGTCAAAGTGTTATTGTAGCCTTAGGTAAAATGGTAATTGTGCTTTACCCCTGTGGTTACTGGAATCAGAAACCTTCTATGGTTACTGAGCACAGGTGAAATGTGGTTTCTTACAACTAGATTCACTTTGAATGAGGTTTCCAGGGTGTCTCAGTAGTTCATCTCAGTTATTGTTTCTGTGATGAATTTGAGAGCTTGGATGTTTAAGAAATGTACAACTCTATGTGGAAAGTCATATTCTGTCAGAACAGCAAACTTGTGAGTTAGTAATGTGAATACACAGGGAGCTAAGTGAGAAAAGAAGACTGTCTACCTGGCTAAATCAGTTTAATCAACCCTCGTGATCAATAGAGTGATAGATATCACAGCCCAATCTCTTTCACATCCATTCTCTGCTTTGTGAAGAAAGTAAAAGCTTGAATGAATTGTTAAAAGTTCTGTCTAAAATAACCCCTTGCAAGCCTCTCCCTGTTTTTTTTCTAGGCACATGAAGAGAATAACTTGACAATGGAAGATATTGCATGGACATAAGAAACTTCTGAATATATTTTGTCCTGAAGAAGGATCTAAGCTATAGAAATATGGTTTTGGTCCCACTGGCAATTTTCTGTTTCAGCTTTACTTTCTCGAGAAGCCTTTCTATATGTCCCAAGACATTATGTCAAGGGTGCAAACTTGACTATTGTAATGTTTGATTTTTTGGGGGGTACGTTTGAATTTGGACAATAAATTCAGTTTTGCAGTCCCTGAAATGAACACAGTGCTGAAAGGAAGGGTAATTGCAAATTAAAACAGAAAAAATACATCAAATTTTATTAAACATCCACTAATTAATTATAACACTTCACATTTATATAGAACTTAATTCACTGAGACTTGGTTTCATTATTTCTTTATAGTGATTAAAATAGTCATACAATCTAACTCAGAAAAGAATGCAGTTAGTAAATTCTTAAATCACAAGAAACTGATGAACTTCGGAATCAAGAAAACCTGAGTTCAAATTTGGTTTCAGATACTGTGTAACCCTGGACAAGTCACTTAAAATCTTTCTGTCTCAGTATCCTTCTGCAAAATGGGTGATAATAATAGCATCTACCTTATAGGGTTGCTGTAAAGATCAAGTGGGAGAGTATATTTTTAAAAAGCATCTAACCACTATATAAATGTTTATACCCCTTTCCACATATATTGTAAGAACTGTTACAGATACTCAGATCTCCTGCAATATCTACAATTATTTAACTGTATCAAACAGCAATATTGTACTCTCAATATAATCACTTACAATCCTTGAATGTATAAAATAGAAAAATGGAAGTACCTTAATAACTGTCTATGCCTATCTTAAAGTATTTGATGGATTTAGGATTTTATCAGTGTGGGTATTCCCTATGCCAAGATTGACCTGAACTTTTCCACAGTTTATGCCATGCAATTTTTATAACCCTTTTTAGAGATTTTATGCCAGAGGCCTTCCTTCCTTCCATTTTTACACTACATTGGGCTAACACTGTACTGTATTTTAGGCTGCCCAGCTGTTGTTTCTCTTTTTCATTACAGAATGATAGATCATCAGTCTGGAGCACTGGCAGAAGACTCAGAGGCCATCTCATCTGACCCTTTCTTTTTTATAGTTTAATAAAATTAGGTCCAGTATTCTTCTTGTGCTAGTCAAAAATATCTTTGAAAATCCATTTTTTAACCGTTTTAGTGACTGCCTAAAATTTAGTGCCTAAAACTTTTGACTGGCCAAAATACATTAAAAGGATGGCCTGTCACTGGCTTTTCATGCTTCTTAAAAGTTGCATCCTTAAGTCT
This sequence comes from Myrmecobius fasciatus, assembly GCA_023553655.1. Classification (NCBI taxonomy): domain Eukaryota; kingdom Metazoa; phylum Chordata; class Mammalia; order Dasyuromorphia; family Myrmecobiidae; genus Myrmecobius; species Myrmecobius fasciatus. Next base: position 163,664 of record JAJPUD010002352.1, read on the forward strand.
GACCAAGTAGGACACATCATCTAAAAAGATTGCTAGTATGAGGTCCAAATTTAGTCCTCCTGTTTAGACTCTAGCCATGCAACTTCCTCCCTTTGCTTTAAACTTCATGCCTTTCAATTTATCAGTCTCAAATGATGAAGAGTTGAGTCGATCCTGATAGGATTGGAAACTGTGGTCCCACAGAGGATTTGAAGCTGTGGTTCCAGGGAGTCTAGGTATTTCAAATCTGAGGCTTAAAAAACAAAGCCATCCCCTCCGGCTTTTGCACTGATGCTGTGAAATCCATTTGAGAAACATGTCTGTGTTTTGCTCCTTGTTCAAAGCTGGAAGCGTGACTTGGCATTGAAATAATAATTTGCTTTAAAAAAATGTACCAAGAAACTATTTCCTGGGTTATCTAAATGCAGCTCATTATTTATTTGATTGACATTTGATGCTGCAGGATTCATAAACTGTGAATGATGTTTTTTGCTGATGCTAGAGAACCATGGTATACTAATGGTTTCATATTTGAATTGGAATTTATATTAATTGAGAAACATTTGATTTTACTACCTTATTGTACTTTTTGGAATATAATTAGTCATTTTATAGAAGTTGGTGCCATCTTATTTGCCATTAATGAAACTTAAATAAGAAAAGGAGAATATTCCCTTCCTTCCTGTAATAATTATTCAGGTTCATACTCAGGGAAAAAATGGTCATAACAGATGGCAGATGATGAAAGCCCGCTTTCTTGATTTCCTAACTCTTAAAAGTAATTATTGTGTCCTATAAAGAATAGAATCATACAGTAATATGCTGGCCTATTTTGTCTCAAAACAAGTTATGTGTAATATATTTCCCATTTGTAATAGTAATACTGCCCCACTGCAGTAATAAAGTTGTCATACCAAGCATGCAATAAACCACTTTACATTGTTGGTTCTGCTTTTTTTTATTACAACTGTTTGTAACTTTCGGATGTCTTCATAGACGTGATCCATTGCAATAATAAAGTTGTAGTGGAACAGAAGGAATCTGCTGTTTTCTCTGAATGTTATCTTTAGTTCGGTCCCTAGTCTTACATATCATAGAGAGGGAGTGATGGAAAAAGTTTGGCTTGAAGCTGGAAGATTCAAATATTTAATGTTGATAAGTAGCATTTGAAATAAGTTTCTTAATCATCATATGTGCTAATTGCCTACAAAGTGCTCCTTTGTCAATATGTCAATATGTCAAAAACTTGTGATTTTGTCACTGTGTAAACACTTTACACCATTCCCAGTCCCTGTTTGGTACCTTAGCAAGTTAATTCTCTGAGACTAAGCAAGACTAAATTAATTTATGATGCTCACATAATAGTGTTAGTGATTGGAATCCAGATCCTAGTAATTGAAAGTACTATGCATTATATTAGGTTCCTTGCTAAAAGTTGGAGATGATTATTTAAAATGCAAAAAACATTTCATTATGAACAAATGTGCTTGATACATAATTGTCCAAATATATTAAACCAATGGGTCATCAGTTTAGAGCTGAAAAGACCTTAGAGGTCATCTAGTTCTATATCCTCCTTTTATAGATGAGGAAATTTCTAATCTATAATTGAGGTCCAAAGAAAATAACTTTACTAAGATCATACAGGGAATATCTTAGCAAAACTAGGAACTGACCTTACGTCTCTGGACTCCAAATTCATTACTCTCTTTCCCATTGCTGCATGTTGTCTCCATGTTCCAATATTTCATTTAAAAATGCAATAGAAGGGTTTACCCTATTTGGTCCATGTGATGCTTATTGTATCTTGAATATGAAATTTACTTTTTTCCCAAATGATTTATATATGCTATACACATTTTATGCCTCCTTCTGCTAACATTAAATGCATTTTTTTCTGTTTAGAAAAGGGCTAATTCATATGCTCAGAAAAGTTTCATTTGAATGATTTTTACCAGGTGTTATAGTTAAAGCAAGTGGTAGAAATAGAATTTGGGTTATTCATCTTGTTGTCAGGACAAAAGTTTCTATTCTCACTCATTGATCCTTTAGAAATAAAACTTTCCCTTTGTCAATTTAAGATGACTTCTAATTGATAACTGTTTGAAACTCTATTATGATAATTATTTGGAATCATTTGGAAAACCCAATGGAGAATTATTTTTCTAAGTTGCTACTATTTACCTTTATATTATAAATTACATAAAGCAACTATGTTTAAGAGTTCTGTTTCCTTTTTTTAAAAAAATTTAAAATAAAATCAGTCAATTATTTTGGATAATAAAGGCAACTATAGCTTGTAATTCTTGATATAACTTGTGCTAAGACATGAGTGTTGGGAGAAGGCCAAAACTAGGAAAGGATAAAAGGATTAGGAAATGGATATGAGAAGTCAATAATTTGCAGTGATATCAGTGAAAAAATACTGAAAAAAAATCCCATTATAGAGGACATTTGACCTTGGTCCTTTTTTTTTTTTTTTTTTGGTGATAATTCTTGCTAGGCTTGAATTATTCTAGACCAGCAAGTTTGTAATTAAACTTAGAGGGAAAGTCAGGAGCTTTACAAATAAATCTTGGGTAAGGACAAAGATAGTCATGTTTTGGCCCAGTAAAGCCCCATATAACCAGACTTGAAGTTCCTTAGTTTCATCACCTTAAAGAAGCCCCTTTATTTTTGTGGGCCTTGGTTTCCTTATCTGTATATAAGCTTTAAGATTTTTGGTTCCAAATTCTATGATCCACAAGCATCTATAGAATACAGTATTTGGAGTCAGAAGACCTGAATTCAAATCCTGTCTTAGATACTTACTAACTGGGAAACTAATTTTATCCTCAGTTTCCTCATCTATAAAATGAGGAGATTGGACAGGGTTCTTTCTAGATCCAAATCTCTGATTCCCTAAGAGTATATTCCAAATCTAACCAGGGGAAATAGGATATGAAAACATGAAAAAGTAATGAAATATATAACTTACACACAAAAATTCAATATAATGAAGAAAATGTTTCAAAGAAACATTTCTTAGATAGATGAAAGCATTTATGTATGTGTCTATAGACATATATCTATAGATGCATACAGTTGTTCAGTAGTGTCTGACTCTTTGTGATCCCAATTTGAGGTTTTCTTGGCAAAGATACTGGAGAGATTTGCCATTTCCTTCTCCAGCTCATTTTACATATGAGGAAACTCAGGCAAACAGGTTTAAGTGACTCGTCCAACGCTGCACAACTGGTATGTGTCTGAGACCATATTTGAACTCAGGAAAAAGAGTCTTCCTGAGTCTAAGCCCAGTGCTCTATCTAGTGTGTGTTGGGGGCAAGGGGGAAAGGAAGGGAGGTAGGAAAGAAGAAAGGAGAAAAAAAAGGAGGAAAGAAAGAAAAAAAAGGAAGAAAGGAAAGAAGGAAGGAAGGAAGGAAGAATTCCAGATTTTGGGACCCTGGAAGCTACTGAATCTAATTTCCTCATTCATGTTAGAGATGAGGAAACAGGATGGGGAAGGGGAAACTTTGAAAGGTTTGAAAAGAGTTAAAGGTTTGGAAGAACCAGAATGGGTTGTTGTTGGTAGTATAGTGTTTTGACAAGGGAAATAAATGTAGAAGGGTTGCTTAGTAGCAGTAAAGGCCCAATTTAGGTTATGTAAATAAATTTATAGCAGCCCCAATAAGAAAAGTTGCTTGTTCAGGAGCATGTGTGTAGTACCAAAAGTGGTCGATTATGAGAGTCATCCAAATTTAAGATTTGACATACAATTAAAAATATGTTAAAAGGGGACATGGATTCAAGAGAAGTCCAGCTGATACCAGAACATGAATCCCTTACAATGAGATTTTTCACTGGCTAATATAGAGCAGCAAAGTTAAGGTGTGTTGCTGCTGATAAATATGCATATTTTAGGCAATATGGGTAGAAGAAAGTGACCCTTATTCCTTCATTTAATTTCTGTTTTGCCTCAAAATCACTTATATGTCAGACCAGAAAAAAGACTGGGAATATGGAACCCCAAACAAGATAGTTGTTTGGATCAAGGAATTATGCAGAGGTTGGTAAATTTCAAGTTCTCCAGATTTCCTCTACAAATAGAACAAATTTGTGGTTTAGGGCGAACATAGACTGGTGAAAAATCAAGAAGATTTGGGACAGAACAGGAATCCTACTGATTCAACTCAAGAAGATCCAAAGAAAGGCCCTGGCGGAGGACTAACCCGAGTGAAATACAAACACCTCTGGGTTATCTCCATAGAAATACCAAGTGGGGAGCCCTGGAGTTACCTGGGTTTGGCTGTAATCTCAGCAGGAACCACAGAAATTTTAACCTCCTTGACAGCTTGTGGAGTCGGGACAAAACTGAGGGAACCTCAGCTGTGCTGCTGAGATGCAGCCCTGGGTCAGAAGGAACCAGCACCAGGTAAGGGTAGAGGAAGGGGGTAGGGACACTTGCTGGAGGGTGGAGATCTTGGTTTGGGGTTCCTGGTCAGAGGGGAGAGCTGAGATGAAGCCAGAGGCATCATCTCCTCCATTTCAGGATGAGAGGTGCTTACACTAATGTCTCTTATTTAAAAAAAATGGATTTGCAAAAAAGAAGGAACCCCACCATAGAAACATACTATAGGAACAGGGAAGATGGGGGTTCATCTTCAAAGGAGGACAGTGAAGTAAAAAAAATGCTTCTACCTCAAAGAGTAATATGAAATGACTCCTTGCCCAGAAAGAATTTATATAAAAAAACTCAAAAAATAATTTAAAAATCAAATGAGAGACATTGATAAAAAACTAAAAGTAAAAAATAAAAACCATCCAAGAAGATTATGAAAAAAATTTAACCAATTAGAAAAGGAAATAGAGTGTCTCAAAGATGAAAATAATTCTTTGAAAATTATAAGTGGACAAGAGAAAGACAGTGAAGCTATGAGAGACCAAGAAATAACAAAACACATTCTAAAGAATGAAAAAATAGAACAGAATGTAAAACATAAGAAAAACAACAGATCTGGAGAATAGATCAAGAAGAGAAAATATAAGAATAATTGGATTGCCTGAAAGTTGTGGCCAAAAAAAAAAGTACCTTACCACAATAATGCAGGAAAAATAATCCAAGAAAGTTGTCCTACAGTAATAGAACATGAGGGAAAAGTAGAAATAGAAAAAAAATTCACTGATCACTACCTCAATGAGATCTTTTGTGGAAAACACATAGGAACATTATTGCCAAATTTTGAAACCCCCAGATCAAAGAGAAAATGTTGCAAGAAACAAGAAAAAAAAATTCAAATATTCTGGAGCTAGTTGGAATTGTACAGGACTTAGCAGCAGCCACAATGAAAGATTGCAAGTCTTAGAGTCATATCTAATAACAATCAAAAGAACTAGGCCTACATACACAAATATCATATCCAGCAAAATCATCTATAATATTGGATGAGAAAAAATGGATCTTCAATGAACTTGCAGATTTTTAGGGCTTTCTAATCAACAAAACCCTAACTTAATAGAAAATTTAACATATAAGAGCCATTATCAAAGATCAATTTCAAGGAACTCTGTTAGGGCCCAAAAAGTTGGGGACCCTGATAAGAAGTTTGTCTTGACATGAGGATAAGAAGGAATTGTGTGAGGTTCCCTTGATAAACATGAGAACCTGAGACTTGAGACTACTGATAATGGCTCAGATAAAAGAGCTATTCAAAGTGATCTAAAAAACAGGCTTGCCCTGAGGTGTGCTCTGTTATCAGGATGTGAGCTCCACTATCTTTTTGACTTCCTCATGTTAACACAAAGTAAATTCCTAAAGTGAGGTGGGCTAAGGGGATAAAAGGAATGACTACAGATGGTGGGGGAGGCTGGCTGAGGAAAGCACCTCAATAAAGAGCAACTTGATTTCATCTTCTTCTGGCTTGTGACTCTCCTTGGGGAACATGCGGGTGGTGTCCGGATATGCACCGAAGCTTGGGAGGAGGTAAGACATGGCTGCGCTCAGGTATAATACCTGGCAGAACCCAATATGGACACATTGTTCATTTTTTTAAATGGGAGATGAATACTATATTGGTGTCAACAATAGGGTTGCTCAAAAGAAAAGTTAAGGTAAGATAAAAATAATAATTATATTATATAAAAGAGATTACAGAAGAAAAACAGATACAGAGGCATTAGAGGGGGGAGGAGGACTTATAGTTCTGAAAACATACTCACATCAGGAATGGATTAAATAGGCAACACTACATATATA
>JAJPUD010002352.1:169974-218375 GCA_023553655.1 Myrmecobius fasciatus
AAAAAAAAAGTAAATGGCAGAAAACCATTTTGTTTTGCATTCCTTTTCTGTTATTCTTTTTTTAAATTCTGTTTTTAAATAAAATTAATTTTAAAAAACTATATATTTTAGACTATAACAGATAATTTTCTGATAAAGAAATTAAAATCATTTCTAGTCATATGAAAAAATGCCCCAAATCACTACTGATTAGAGAAATGCAAATTAAGACAACTCTGAGGTACCACTACACACCTCTCAGATTAGCTAAGATTACAGAAAGATGATGATGAATGTTGGAGGGGATGTGGGAAAATTGGGACACTAATACATTGTTGGTGCAGTTGTGAACTGATCCAACCATTCCAGAAAGCAATTTGGAAATATGCCCAAAAGGCTATCAAACTGTGCATATTCTTTGATCCAGCAGTGTCTCTACTGGGCCTGTATCCCAAAGATATAATAAAAATAGGAAAAGAACCCACATGTACAAAAATGTTTGGAGCAGCTCTTTTTTTGTAGGGGCAATGAACTGAAAACTGAGTGAATGCCCATCAGTTGGAGAATGGCTGAATAAGTTATAACATATGAATGTCATAGAATATTATTTTTCTATAAGAAATGATCAGTAGAATGATTTCAGAATCCTGGAGAGACTTATATGATCTGATGCTAAGTGAAGTGAATAGAACCAAGAGAACATTGTACACAGCAATAACAAAATTATGTAATGACCGATGTGATGGATGTGGCTCTTTTCAATAATGAGGTGATTCTGGCCAATTACAATAGCTTTGTGATGGAAAGAACCACCTACACTCAGAGAGATGACTGTGGGGAATGAATATGGATCACAATATAGTATTTTCACCTTTTTTATTGTTTACTTACTTTTTGTTTTCTTTCACATTTTTTTTTCCTTTTTGATCTGAATTTTCTTGTGCAGCATGATAAATGTGGAAATGTGTGTAATAGAATTGTACATGTTTAACATATATTGGATTACTTGCTATCTAGGGGAGGGGATGGGGGAAAGGGAGGGAGAAAAATTGGAACACAAGGTTTTGCAAGGGTAAATGTTGAAAACTATTTTTGAACATATTTTGAAAATAAAAAGCTATTTTTATTTTCCTAAATAAATAAATACACTTTAAAAAAAAAAGAAAAGACTTAGTTTTATCTTGGGTAGCTAGGTGGCTCAGTGGATAGAGTGCTGGCCTGGAGTCAGAAAGACTTGAGAGTTCAAATTTGACCTCAGACCTTAGCTGTGGGATCATGGACAAATCACTTAACCCTGTTTGCTTCAATTCCTCATCTATGAAATAAGCTGGAGAAGAAAATCGCAAATCCCTCCAGGATCTTTGCCAAGAAAACCCCAATTGGGATCAAGAAGAGTAGAACATAACTGAAAATGACTGAACAACCACAACGGATGTCCTAGCATGGGGGCCTTTCTGGCTGATGATTCTATATCCCTTTATTTGGGTGTGGAGGCTCATAGCCTTTAGCTATAACTTAAAAAAAAATCTTAACACATCCTCAGAGAGATGTTTTCTAGTCACTAGCAACTGGGGGTTTGAGAAAAAGATTTCTGGGGGAATATAAAGTGAATTTTGAAAGTATCTAGGGATTGTAAAATTCAGAGTTGAAAAGAAAGCACTTTATGGTGAATTCTAGGAGTGAGGATTAGCTTTTGCAAAGGAATGGAGGTAGAAGATGGAATGAAGGGATAAAGGAGAAGCAATGTAGTCTATGAGGAATACTATGAATTAGACTGGAACTAGATTTTAAAGAGCTTTAAATTAAAAAGTGAAGAAAGTTTATACATTTATTTTATCTTAGGAACATTAGGGAGATAGTGAAAACCCTTGAATAGGGAAAAGAATTGGGCAGACCTGTGATTTAGGAAGATTATGTTAGCAATTGTGTAGTGGATGAATTAAAGAGGGGAGAAACTACAAGCAAGGAGTTTAATTGACTGACTTCTAATAGTTTAATTAGAGGTGATAGACTGTCTTTGGTGGTGGGGTGGAAGTAAAAAAAACATACAGATTTGAGACGTTTTGAGAAGGTAGAATTAATAAGACTTGACAACTGATAAGTTTTGGGAGGTTGAGAGTAGTGAAGGAAGCAAAGATGACTCAGAGATCATCTACCTTAGTAATTGGGAAGATAGTGGTGCATTAGAAAAGGGATGTTTGTAAAAGAAGCAGATTTAGAAAGCAGACTTGTATTTTGGGCATGTTGAGATTGTGCTGGTCTTGGTGGACAAGACCTAAGAAAAAAGATTTGGAAATGTACTAAAATACTCTCCCCTCTCTCTTCTTTAGAAGAAAAAAAATAAAAAGGCATTAAACAAGATTAGAAAATTCATTATCTTGTTTCCAATGCTAGTATTAATAGTTTCAAATCTCGGTCCAGATCTTGTTTCTGACACTGTTTTACTCGTGTACTGCTTGGGGTCACTTCTTTCAAGGCTCAACTCAGATACCACATTCCCTTGGAAGCTTTTTCTTCCAAGAAGCTGATCCCTTATCAATCTCTCCTCTCTCTCTCTCTCTCTCTCTCTCTCTCTCTCTCTCTCTCTCTCTCTCTCTCTCTCTCTCTCTCTTTTACTGTCTCCCTTTCTTCCTCTCTCCTCTTTCTTCTCTGTCTCTGTCTCTCCCTTCAACTCTAGCTGACAGAATTTTTCTCTTCAAATTTCCAAACACCCTTTTTTTTTGGCTCCTTCCTCTAAGCTGGTCACATTTTAACTGTCATTTCTCCCTAGAAAAATTTTGAGGTCAGGATCTGTCATACTTTCAGTTTTTTGTAATCCTAACACCTAATACTGTATGTAATTGATGTTTAATATTTAATTGTTCAATTTAATGAAGAATTGTAAACAGTTAGTATTGATCAGTTATTTTAAAAGTTTGAATGTGAAGTAGACAAAAATAAATAGGCATAAAGGGAAAATTAGGGCAAAGAGAAAGGTTTTACATAGAGGAAACTTTTCTCTTTTAAGGCAGAGAATAAGAAATTGATGAAATTATTTACTAGCTCTTGGACCATGGAAAAATGACTTTATCTCTCAGTGCCTCAGTTTCTACTTCTATAAACAAAATGTATTTGTTTAGAATATTTTAATGTCTCAGATCTCTAACATTTTGATTCTGTGGCATACTAGAGGGAATAATCAAGGGAGTTATATCTTTATTACACTAATACAGAATTAGAACTAGAAGGAATCAGTGGTCATTTAGTCCCTACTTTTTATTTTACAAATGAGGAAACTAGTAAGTTAAATGAATTGTTCAAGTTCATATAGATATGAAACAACAGAACTGGGATTCAAACCCACAATTCTCTGATATTTCTATAGAATTATTTATTTAGCTGTCATCCTCAAACTGTAAGTTCTATAAGAGCAGAAATGTCTTAATCTTCTTTGTATCACTATAACATGTAGTGCAGTGTCTTATTCATAATAAGGATTCAATAAACATTTGTGGAATGAAGAACACTGGATTTGAAGTCTGGAGATCTTTTCTAGTCTTAGCTCTGATACTTTCCAAATCTGGGACTATGGCCAATTTACTTCACTGTTTGACTTCCTTATGTAAAAAATGATGAGATCCAAGCTTCCTTCCAGTTGACATTCTATGAGGTTAACCCTTCCCACAATATGACACTGCCTCAAAAGAAGAGGTTTTTCTGTGACACATTGAGATATTGTGTAGCTTGTTCAATGTTTGATGAGCAGCTTTGAGAGCATCCATCAACTGTGCAGTTAGAAAGTCACTATTATTTATTTTAGTTACTAAAATATTGCACACCAAAAAAAAAAAAAACCACCTGTCATTAGAATATAGAAAATGTTTCATGTTAGAAGAAGTATTTAGGAACATTTTCTTTGAGAAATTGTCTTCTGTGTTGTTTTGAAATCCTGATCTTTTGGGGGCAGATTTGTTTTGTTTTTTGTTGTTTGCAATGACAGATTGGTAACTCAGCAGGAAAATGATCCACAACATCCTAAAACTATTGAAGTATTTCTCTATCCATCTTTTACCAAAAACCTTTTAATTTCTTGCTGATAGCTTGCAAAATCCATTAATTATCCCATTAAAGAAAATACCCCAACTTCAAAATAGAAATGATGTTGTGCTTATTTTCACATAAAGGAAAATCTATTACTATGATTACCCTTGAAGAACCATTATGGACTGATAGACATGCAATATGAATGACACTGGAATGCTTCCATGCAGTAGTAAGCTATTTCCAGCCAAGAATGATCAGCATAAATAGACAGAATCTGAATCCATAGTTGAAGCTGTGCATTTAACAACAAGAGGAACTCAGCCATCTAGTTTTCAGAATCTGTGCTAACTGAGCACATTTTTCTGTATTACATAATTTTATCATTTAAATATTGTCATTCAAATATGAAGACCAGCTGTGCATTTCAGGACACAGCTGTTGGACTGAGGTGCTGATAAGCCATCTGGTGCTTGGTTCTTGGTGGTTAAAATCCAGCTAGGGATTTAACTCCATATCCAGCTGTGATAACATCAATTGAGGGGTGCATATTATTTTTCTAAAACAACTCCTTTGGGGAGTATTTTTCTGAAATAAATTTTAACAAGAGGAGACAGTGATTGGTTTAACATTTTCAATTATAAAATAATGCCAAAACAAAAGACAATTTCTCTGGTCATTTCATTTCCCTTATTTGAAATGAAGATTTAAAAAAAAATAGTAAAGCTTTTCCAGGCTTTTTCAAACTCCAGGTGGAATTTACATAGGATTTTCTACGCCCCCCCAATAAAAACAAAAAGATACACATAGGCTATCAATAGAGCACATATAATAATTAATGAGAATATCAAAGCTATAACACATGTATAAATAGGAGATGGCAACAAAATATTCCATTATAATTTCTGTATTTAGTATTTTCTGTTAAAATTGTAAATACTTTTTTTAAGATGATAGGTGCTTATGATACTCATATGACCTTGTGATGTAGTTTATGTATAAGTGACTTTATTCTTCCTGCTTTCATAATCTTGGAATCGTAGTAGTCAAACATATCATAAGAGGTCATCTCCCTGATTCCTGGTCAACTTCTATATGGATATAACTCCATCTGATTGCCAAAGAATTGAAAATAAGTAGATTTCTTCATTTACTGATTTTAGAATTTAACAATCCTCACTGTCTAGAAATCCTTCCTTATAAAGAATCCATCAAACACCAATCATGTACCTACTATTTGCAAGTGGTGGTTATGGGATCTGGCAAGGGTATGTTGCAATATTTAACAACTAGATTTCTGAAAAACAAAAGTATACAGTATACACTTTAAGTTTCATTTGCATTATTAACAATTTATCCATAACTTTCTTAACTCTAGACAATTAACAAAACAAAATCACTCAAGTCCTGATTTTGTAGTTGTTTGTCAGTTTCTGAGGTATAAAAAAAAATTAAAATTTGAGAGTAAATTGTTAGTCAGTCTAGCTCACTTCAGCTGGGATTTCTAGAGCTTTGTAAAGCTCAGGCTTTATCCTCAAGGAATTTGTAGTCTAATAGGCAGGTATATACACATCCAAGTTCTACGTAAAATATCTGTGTCTCCCAGGAGTTGTCAGTGCTGGTGATACCAAAGGAACCAAGACAGTGTGGAGCATGGAAGAACAAGGCCAGCTGAAGCAAAAATAAAGATGGAAGTAGAGGAAAATAGCCGTGGAATATGGAGCTCATCTTTTGGGCGACTAGATTAGGTGTGCTCAGGTCAAAACCCACACATTATTTAAAATCTACAAAGAACTCAATTCACACAATATATTTTTGTGTCTGTGTCTATTTTCTTAATACTATTCTTTTGGTTCATATTTCCTATTTTTCTGTATTCTGAATACAGAATTCCCTACATAAATTTCTAAGGAAAAGCAGAAAGGAAAAATTCTTGAGATATTTGGATTCTAATTAATTTAAACATTGATTCCTCCAACTTTGAGATACTATTTTTTACTGAAGAGAGGTAGGAATTTCAAAGTTTAGTAATATTCTTTACTTCCTAGAATGGACATAGATTTCTGTTATCAGAAAGGGAAAATATCAGGCAAAAAGAGAGATGTAGAAATTATGTGGTGCTTGTGCTTGGGCCTTAAGATAATCTAAGAAACAGCATAGAACCGCTTGTCTTGTACAATGTGAAAAGGAATCCTATCTCCTCCCTTGCTACATTCTAGACATAAGATTTGGTTTTCATTTACACAATATTGTAGGAAGCTTATCATGGATGGTATGTGTGCTGTGTCAATATCTGCTCCTGCCTCCAGCTTATATTTCAAAAACAATATAGAGAAACTGGAAAGGTTCCAGTGAATGAAAGTAAAATGATGTACCTGGAAAACTAAATAAATAAATGAAGGAATCAATGAAAGAAGAAAGAAAAAGTGTGAAGTAGTTTTAAATAGAAGTGAAGTAACAAGAAGTAATAAATTAAAGTAATTGAAATTATTTAGCTTGAATGAATGACTTAATATGCTACCTACAGGATTTGTTAGATATTTTGCAAACCACATGTTATATACTTAGTGTACAATTGATGCTCATAAGTGTATATAATATCATTTATAAGGATACAAGAAGGCATGTGCATTGTTCGATCTATGTCAATGCTACCTGATGAGTTTCCAACCCAGAGAATTGTCCTTTCCCCAGGAGAAGTAACTTCTGCTATTTTTTTTAGTACTTCCTAAAGGATATCTCTATCCAGATATTTATGATAGCTAGACCATGGAATATCCCAGAGATATTAGAGTTCTTGTGATTTTGTACTGAAGCATAGAAAAGGAGCTGATTATGCTACTTATGAATGTGCTGGCCTAGGGCAAACAGATAAGGCTCTAGACACAAGTTGATAGAATTTCTTTGAAGTCTAGGGCAGTACTCATGGATATTCATTAATTATTCCAGAGGCTAATCTAATCAATTGGTATCATTGCACCCAATGATAGACACAGTGCTGATAAACAGTTAACAACCAGCAATCTGTGTGTGTGGAGGGGGTGGGGCATGAGAGTACACATGATGCACCTTCAAATTTAATCTTCATTTGTTAACATTTTCTCTATCACTTTCTTAAGTCGAGACAATCAACAAACAATCAATCAAGTCCTAATTGCTCATGCTGAAAATTGGCTCTTTACAGCCAGTTGCTATTACAGATGCAGCTATTGAGGTTGCATCCAAGCACATAGTAGTTTCTTATATGAAATACTCCTAGGGGGAAAAAAATGACAACAAAACAAAACAAAACATAAAACCAAAGTAATATAAGACATCTAATCATCTCTGTCTGCATGGCCTTCTCATATTTTGTTCTGGATTAAGTAACTAATTTAAACATTTAAAAATGTTTTAAAATTCAATTTCATAACTTAAGCATCTTGAACCATTATTTGAACCATTACTAAGATGATTTTTAAGATCTCCAAAGTCAAGTCTGATGTCTTTAAACATTTAAATTCATGAATTATGCTGGAGATGGCTATCTCCACATCTCAAGACCAAAAGAGAAAGAAATGAATTTGTATCATAGGATAAGAGATATTGTTTGGACATAATTTTCTTTATATTTAGGACTTTAGGATATTAAGCAACCCTGAAACACATCTAGTCAACCTTTTTATAATTGTCATTTTTTTTAAACAGATGAGGACACTTAGACCCAGAGTTAAGAAATGGATTGACCAAGAAAATTCAGGTTACTTTTTAGTGCTGATGACCAAAATACAATTCTTCTGCCAAGATACTCTGATATAATAGGGAATGTGATTGAAGCAGCCCAAAATGGCTCAAGAGAGCTGATAGTTAAGTTTTAAGCATAAGGATTTACAGCTCAGAGAACATCAAATGTTACATATCAGGGCTTGATTTATGGTTTTGTTGATTGTCTAGGGTTAAGAAAATGATGGTGAAAGTGTTAATAATTCTGTATGTCATTTAAACATTTTTTCTCAAAAGATTTTTTTTAAACATTCACTATTCATATCCCTAGATGCTATCCTAGTTCAAAGGACAGAAATACTTTAAAATAATTAGTTAGATTTCCCCAAGGTCTGCTAAATGATGACTGTTCATAGTAGAAATGAATCTAAAGTCACTTGCCAATCTGATTTTGTGAGCAATAGGAGTCAGACTATCTCTTAGGAACACAAGTTTGACCAATCATGAGCATGGCCTGAACCTAAGAATGGTTATATAAATGAAGTGTTGCTGAAGATGATTATATGAATTCCTTTCCTAAAGACACATAGCAGTAGAACTGAAAAAAAAAAAAACTTTTACTCTATTCACTTTTTCTCTCATGGTCATAAGCTCTAAGAGAGTTTCTTAGCATATAAATTATTGAACAGTGACATTGGTAGAAAAGGTTGGCAGCACAAATAAAATCACAAGTCTGACCCCAAATCCAAACACACTAGAACTAAAAGAACCCTAGTTTAGAGAATAAAGAAGCATATTTGTAGTCGTCTTGTTTTTTATACATATTGCTGTATGACCCTTTTCAGTACTCTCCTCTTTCTTTTTCCCCACCCCCAACTCCATTTTGATTTGCATTGGTGTAGAGAATTTCCATACCTGGATTCCTCTAGATGGATGGAATTACAGGTACAGACCAAAACCAAAAAGAATAAAGAAACAGAATTATTAAACGCTCTCCCATGGGAGCTGAATCACTGGCATTTATTCAAAGTCAGTTTTCATTCTTTCTATAAGAGATGATATAACCCCAGTTACCTTCTAATCCACCCAAATTTTGAAACAAAAGGATGCCTCTCAAAGGCTGAAAAGCAGCAAAGTATTTAATTTAGTTTAAGAAATAATATTCAAACAAATGTTCTTTTGGAGAGGTTACAGATATTAAATTAAAATTTAAATCCCCTCACAACAGTTTTTAAGAAAAAAAAAAACTTCCCCTTCAGGCTAATCTAATAGGAAGTTTTAAAATTTATATTGTTATTTTTTGTTTTGATATCATCTTTCTTTTACACATTTTTTCTACACTTCTCCCTCACCCCTCAGAAGCTGTTTGCTGTTGCATAGAATTTAAAAGAAAGGAGAAAAAAATTACTTCTGTAAAACTAATAAATACACTAAGTATTCATTATTTCCTAACAATCCTCTATTTCTTGAAAGAAAGGAAGGAGATGAATTTTCTCCTCTTTGGGGGATCAGATTTAGTCATTATAATTACATAATCTTCAGTTTAAGTTGTTTTTAAAAATAAACTTTTATTAAATACTTACCATGTGCCTAGATACTATATTAGATGCTGTAGTTTAGAAAAGGGAAGAATGCTACCATTTTCAAGACAAATGGCAACAAAGCAAAATACTCTGAGAATCTTGCTATATTTTTAGGCCAAAGAAAGTTTTTTTTGGAAGTTGAATCTCTTTAGACATATTGATACTTCTTAACCACATCAAAGCAACTAAGAGCTCCTAATCTCCATCAAGAAGATCTCCTTCTGGCTGTGAGATTTGGAATAGAGCCTATGGTCTCACCTGGAAATTTTATTGGAGATTAGGATTTCCTACTGAATTAGTGACCTGGAAGTGCTTTTGAGGAGGAAAGTCAGTATTATCTGAAGATCTATATTTGGAGATAAAAAAACAAAACAAAACATACTAAGGCTCAAAAAATCATGCATGCATTTCTATCACATTTCTCATTTTTACTTAGAATTTCTCCTAGACACAATTACACAGAGTAGACTGCAGTTTAGCTACACTGTGCAAGGAACTAGAAGGCACGATGAGTATTCTACCCCTGAAAAGCTGAGTCAAAAAACTTAGATTTTTATTCTGAGCTCTGCTACCAATTAATATGTGGGACTTCAGGAACACAAACACTCCATTGCCTACCTCCTGACATTATTATTTGCAGACCCCATGCCTGCAACTCTTTTTCCTTATTTATTTCCTCTTATGTTTCCTTCAAGTCTCCCTTAAAGTTCCACTCTCTAAGAAGACTTTTCTAGTACTTCTTAAATTCTGACTCCTCACTCTAAGATTCCAGTGATTTCTTTCTCTTTCTAATTCTGTCTCTTTTTCTTTCTTTCTCTCTTTGTGTGTCTCTTTATTTTCATATTTTCTTCCCCATTAGACTGTGAACTCCCTGAGGACATGGACTGTATGTTGCCCTTTTTTTGTATCCCCAGGGCTTAGTATAGTACCTGGAGCACAGTGTTAATAAATGCTTGTTGACAATCTTTCTGGATTTCATTGTCCTCTGCTTTAAAGTAAGAGAACCGTAATAGATATCCCTTCTAACATTAAGCTTTCTTTTTTTCTTAAAAAAATCATTATATTGGATGTTTAATTTATAGAATTGATTAAGTAGGAAACTAACTTACCTATGTGACTCTAACTTCTTTTTTTCTCAATAGCATTTTATTTTTCCAAATACATGTGAAGATAGTTTTCAACATTCACTTTTATAAGATTTTGTGTTCCAAATTTTTCTCCCTCTCTTCCTTATTTCCCCCCTTCCCAAGACAGCAAGCAATTTGATATGGGTTAAATATGTGCAATCCTTTTGAACATATTTCCATATTTGTCATGTTATGCAAGAAAAATCAGACCAAAAGGGTAAAAGGGAGAAGAGAAAAAAACATGAGGAAGAAAAATAAAACAAAAAAAAGATAAAAATTCTATACTTTGATTCCCATTCAGTCTCCATAGTTCTCTTTCTGAATGCAATGGGCATTTTCCATACCAAGTCTATTGGAATTGCCTTGAATCATTGCATTGCTGAGAAGAGTCAAGTTCATCACAAATTATCATCACATAATCTTTTTGTTGCTGTTTGTGTACAATGTCCTCTTGGTTCTACTAACTTCTCAATATCAATTCATATGTCAGCTTTTATATAAGTGCCATTCTAACAATTCATCTTGAATAAAGTGAAAGCTGAGGGGCCTGAGCTTGTCAGGTTTAGAGCCTTATAGCTAGAGGAGCCATGAGCTTGTGTGAGACCTCTGAATGCTGACCTGAGCCTGACTAGGTCCTCCATCCTAATGAGTCCAACAGGAAAAGAATTTTTTTAAAAAAAGATACCGACAGAGAGAAAATTCTTTCTTTCACTGAGAAAGAACAGAAGAGTAAAATTGAATAAAGTAATACAAGAATAAACTGAGAGGAAAGTTTTTCTTTGGAAGTTAGGAAATTTTGTTGGTATAAATTTTGTTTGGTATACATTTTTCCCTTTGTGAAACAAATTCTAGTATTGGTCAAATCATGTAAAAAAAAGTGGTAGCAGCTGGTGGGGGGGGAGGAAAGAGGGGAAAGCCTTGTGTCTTAACATAATCTATAGATTAACAAATATCTATTATTGAATCTTTTTCAGCTTCATAGCATCTTCTAGAGCTTGTTCTTCATAGAAATAGCCTTTGTAAGCCCAATCAGCCCTATATGTGTAGCACAGTGAGCCTTTGGAATAGGGTATGATACAATGAAAAGAGTTCTTAATTTGGAGCCAGAGGATCTGAGTTTTAAAGCTGCTTTGCTACTTAACACCTGTATGACCTGGGGTGGGAAACTGTAGATGAGATATGGTAGGTATAATACCATGAAAAGAGTTCTTAATTTGGAGCCAGAGAATCTGAGTTCTAAAGTTGCTTTGTACTTACAACCTATATAAGCTGGGATGTGATACAGTAGATGCAGTATGGACTTGAGGTAAAGAAGGTCCACATCGTCACTCTGAAATTTGCTATTGCTATTATTTTGAATAAGTCACTTAAATTTTATAGGCCTCAGTTTCCTCATTTGTAAAATGAGGGGATGGACTAAATGAGAGGTTGTTTTCAGTTACTCTGTCAAGCTGCTCACAAAACTCCCTAGCAGCCAGTCAGATTAAAAATATAATTGGGAAATATAATAAATAAAATTATAATGCAACATAATCATTTAATTAATATCTAATTAATGCATAGTTTTCTAAGTCAATATGCAGCCCTAGGGATCCTTATGTACATTTTGGAGTTTTATTTCTATTTGAGTTTGATACCACTGGACTAGAACCTTTTAGGTTTTTTCCATCTCTAATCAATGATCCAGTGGTCTATGACTTCTGGTTCTCTTTAAGTTGTTATATCCAAAAGAAGTCAATAGTAAGATTTTTTTTTCTAAATTAGGGATGCAGCAAGAAGTTTGGAATAGCATGAGGATCAATTATAATTTCTAAAAGCTGCATGAAGGGCAAAAATTTTCATTTAGTTGATTATGGATATGGGAATGTAGATAATTTTTTCTTTTAAGAGAATAATAGATTTAGAACTAGAAGGAACATTGGAGATCATACAATCTAATGATCTCCTTTAATAAATGAAGAAAACTGAATGCAGGATAGACAAGTGATTTTTGCCCATGGTCATTGAGTTTATAAGTATCAGACGTAAGATTTAAAGCTGGGTTTTTCCTACACTGCCTTTTAATTTAGGTTCATTCAGATTCTCTGATTACGAGTATAGGACCTTCCATTTAACCAAAAAAGATGTCAGGTAACAACAGTTGCTAAACATATTTTACATTGAAAAGATCAAAGTTCTGTTATTGTGTATGTGTGCCAGGCCCAGGGGGAAAATTAAAATTGAATCCTGCCATTTTGGATAGATATGATTCTGTTTAGATAACTGGCAATTTTTTAAAATGTGGAAATCATGCTGAGCATCTTAGAATATCATCTATAGTAGAAAAATTTTAATGGATTGGTTGTAACTATTAGAAGTCCCTAGCAAACATTTTTGTAGTAAAATATTTTGTTGGCTGCCAAATTTTCTGCTCTTTTTAAATGTTATTTGAATGTCTCTGCAGTGACAGAAATATATCTAGAAGAAGAAAATAACCACAGACCAGTTGTCAACTATGATTGCATGACCTTAATTTTCATTACTTTATATTTTTATCTTTTATTGGAGGAGTAGTCTATCGACAATGCCATGCAAACTGCGTGATGTAATTAGGAATTAATCTGTGTAAGAATTGGCAGTCAAGTAGCATATGCTGCTGTCTGACACATTGCAAACAAGTTCTAATGGTAGAAAATTAGGTTGAACACTTTGCCTATATGAGTAATAAATTTCTCATTCCAGAAAGCCAAATGGAATGTTTAGTGTGAGATTTGACTATATCACACATTAGAAAAATGCTTATGGACAGAGTTTACTTAAATTTAGAAAGAGGAGCTGGCCATAGCAACAGAAATATGGATGAAATTATCAATTCAATTTGAATTCAAATCCTTTAAATACAGGGGTGATATTGCTTGCCCCCAACACAGGTACACAAAAATTATTGGGAATACTATTGACTCCTTGTTCACAGAATGATATGATCATAGAATATTAGCATTAGAAGGGGATTGAGAAGCAATCTAGTCCAACTTGTCCCTAACAAGAATTATTTCTACAATAAGACTACCCATGAGGGAGAACTTATTCCCTCCTAAGCAGCCTATCCTGTTATTTTGTCCTCCAGCCAGGTATGGCGAACTGGGGATTTATGATCAGCTTATGCTAGGTCTCCAGGGAATCTGGTTGCAAGATATTAATATACTTTGGTTTACCCCTTGATATTATAGTTGTGTATTATTTCATTTTGGGGTGACTAGATCCATGATTTAATTGCTATGGGAAAACTCTGGGATCAAACTGTGCCATAGAGATAGATGAACTGTTCTTTGGTAGGTTGCATTCCATTTTGCTTGTTGACAACTCCTAGCAAGAACCTTACTCATACTAAGTGCTTAAAACATTATCTGTTGAATGAATTAATATTGTAGTAAAGAATGTTTTAAGGGTTTGACAAAGACTCATTAACGAGAAAATAACAGAGGATTATGAGTTATGATTTATTTTAGAATTTTTATCTGGGATCTGGAATTGGGAGCTAAGAATTAGGAAATGGAATTTTTATCTATTTTCTTTAGAAGTATTAAATATATTGCCTGATGGCTACATGTTGCTCAGAACAATTTGGAAAATAATCTGAACCAGATTAAAATGTAGTTCCTGTGTGATTTTAATATGTTGATATATTAACAAAAATATATTAATATGTGTGGTTTTCTAAGTCAATATGTAGCCCACAGGGATCATTATATATGATTTAGTGGCCACTGTTTCTGTTTGAGTTTGATACTGCTGCTCTATTGCACTTTATATCTTATAGACCTACTCTTTTTATTATGTGTTTTTTATTTCTAAAAGTTACTTTATTTTTTAAACAGGAATGTTTAGTAGTTTGGCTTAGGTAGGCATCATGTTTAAGTAACTTCATTTATGAATAAGATTGGTAGTCTTTTTGTGATGATTTTTCTAATGGTTTAATTTCACTTTGACTACTTTAGTTAATCTGTTGGCTTTTTAAAATGATCTTTGTACAAGTGGCCAGCAATCAATGCACTTATATGTGAGAAATCATTTCCCATAATGACACTTTATTCTATACTGCCCCTCTGGCCTCTAATCTGACAGAAGTTTGTTGAATTATTTCCATAAATCCTATTTTACTTCAAAATTTTGTGCCTTAATTCTGCTTATTGGATGAACTTGAGAATCCCTTGCTGATTCAAAGTTATGTGGTACATTTACACTTACGCCATAGTATATATTTTCCTTCTTTACTATTTACCTCATTCACAACCTGGTCCCTTCCTACCTTTCTAGTGTTCTAATACTTTACTCCCTTTCCTATTCTAATCTCCTAAATTACTGGCTTTTTGATCTCCCTCACTCAGTCCCCTTAGGCTCCACTTCCAGCTCTGCCTTTTCACTGGCTGCTCTGCTATTTGGAATGCTCTCCCCCTTACTCCTGGCATGCTTGGCTTCCTTCAAGGCTCAGCTGAAATCAAACCTTTGCTGTCTCCTCAACTTCCCTCTTATTGCTGGTGCCTTTTCTCTAAATGATCTCTAGTTGACGCTGACATGTGTCCTATGCCCGTGCTGTCGTTCAGTCAATTTTTTTAGTTGTGTCTGACTCTTTGTGAGCCCATTTAGTGTTTTCTTGACGAAGATCCTGAGGTGGTTTGGAATTTCCTTTTCTTCCTCATTTTACAGCTGGGGAAACTGAGATAAACAGGGTTAACTGACTTGCCCAGGTCACACAGCTAGTAAATACTGAGGCCAGATCTGAACATAAAGATGAGTGGAACTCACAAAGTTTGACCCCAGACTTGGCACTCTATCCACTGGACCGTCATCTAGGTGACCAGTGCCTAAGTTGTATGCTTACTGTCTCCTCCATTAATTAGTCTCTGAAGTCCTTAAAGGTGGGGATTGCTTTTTGCCTTTTTTTGTGTCTCTTGCGCTTAGCACAGTGCCTAGTACACAGTACATTTATTAAGTACCTGCTAATTGACTGGCAGTGTGCTAAGTAAGGGAATACAAGCAAAAGGCAGTACCTGCTCACAAGGAACTTAAAATCCAATTAGGGGAGACAGTAGGCAAACACACACACACACACACAGAGTAAATGTAAATATTTACAAAATCTTTACAAAGTATCTAAGTGATTAATAAATGCTTGTTGAGTGAGTAGAAATGCTCTAGTGTATGGCTATTACAGGGGAGCTTCATAAATCATTTCTTAATTGAATTGTTGACTGTCTTATGTGGTTAATAATTATAAGTGGATTAAATATGTATATTTGGAATTGAGGTGCCAGAAGAGAGTTTGGGCTGTACTTATATCCAAAATTCTTTCTGCTTAAAATGCCCAACTCCCACTCCCATTTCATCTTCATTTGTTAATATTCTACTCCTTCCAAACCAAGTGCAATATCTTTAAACTTTTCCTCATTCTTCTAAGCTAATACTGAGCTTTTCCTCATTTGAGGTGCCCCAGCATTTTGCCTTAGACACATACTTGTTGTACTGTTACCCCGGAAAAGTCACATAATTTCTGCCTTAGTTTCTTCATCTACAAAATGGGATTAGTACCTATCTCCCAGGATTATAAAGATAAAATGAGTTAGCATTTGTAAAATATTTTTTCTTCACATTTAAAAGTACTATGCAATGCTCTTTATTATCAGTATTACCAAATGTGTGGACTTCAGCTCTCTGACCTCAGTTTTATATTTTGTAAAATTGGGAGTTGATCCAGATGTCTTCTGAGGTCCCTTCCAACTCTACATCTATTATCATATTCATAACAAGTCACATATATTATCTTTATAATTAGACCCATTTCCTCCTCTAAGGAGATATCTTCTGTGGTACCTTCTAGTTCTATGATCTTTTGAATTAAATATTGAAGTGAAGAATGTTTGTCAAGTTTAACTAAAGTTCATCAAAGAGATAACATATAATGTAACAACAAGATCATGAACTAGGGGTGTGAGAATTTTTTATATTGAGTCTAGGTCTCAGATCTAAGATTCAAAATATGAGCTATGAAGTTTTAAAGAGTTTGGATTCCATGTTGACCCCACATATGCAGATGAAGTTTAATGTAACCAGTTTTCATACAAATTAAGTACGAAGTCTCCTTAGAGAACAAAATGTTGTCCATCTCAGAAGAGTAAATTAAGGTTTTTTTAATGGCCAAGGAGTAGACACAAGCTCAAGTTTTAATCAACATAATGACTTTTGACTGTATAAAATATTTATTAGCTTTAAAATAGATACAATTTTATATTACAGTAAAAGCATAGGCCCTTGTGTTAGGGTAATGTAATAGAAAAAACCACTGTACTTGGAGGAGTAATAACCGTGGAGTTCAAATTTGGCTTTTTGACACTTATTACCTGTGTGAACTTGGGCAAATAACTCCATCTCTCTAGCCTCAGTTTCTCATCCATAAAATAAAAAGGTTGGACTCATGACCATTAAGATTCCTTCTAACATCAGTTCTGTGATCCTGTGTCAATAAGAACATAATCATGTATGTGCAAAAGGCCAATAGAGAGCAAAATAATTTATGAAAACTTTTAAGGAAAAAGCAGGGGGATAGGAAGAATGGTCTCATTGACCCAGTCAACTCTTGTTCTTAGGAAGGGAGAGAGAGAAGGGTAAAGTGTCATAGCATAGTGGTTTGCTTGATACCTTTTTAACTAGA
Organism: Myrmecobius fasciatus; assembly: GCA_023553655.1. Taxonomy (NCBI): domain Eukaryota; kingdom Metazoa; phylum Chordata; class Mammalia; order Dasyuromorphia; family Myrmecobiidae; genus Myrmecobius; species Myrmecobius fasciatus. The sequence goes on from JAJPUD010002352.1 coordinate 187,074, forward strand.
GTATTAACATGAGTCAAGCAAGACAAATCATGGAATTATAAATCCAAAGATTGAAAGGATCTCAGAGACCATTATTCTAATCCACTTATTTAAGAAGTTCTGTCATAACTCTTTCCTTGTTCTTTCCATGTTTTTTCTATGGTACCAGATTGCTTCTCTAACAGTGTAAGGTAGTAAAGAATCTTAGAGAGCATTTAGTTCAGTGCTGACCAACTAATGGAGTGGAATTAGGATACTGGAAGAGTTTTCATAGAATGGCCTTTATTATAATTTGGTTGTTTCATAAGACCACATCTAAGTTTAGTGTCATTAAAAGCCCTATACTATTTCCCAAATGCAATCCAGCTCACTTCCTTTCTCCTGCCCACCTCTGGGGCTGCCTTATTGTCCATTTTTAGAGTCTAACTAAATATAGGAAGAAAGGAAAGGGTATAGAGAGATAGCATTAAATGGAGAGTTCCTAAAAAGCAGCAATTTTACTCCTGAAAATTTTTACAGATTTAATATTAGGTGAGAATTAAGTACCAAAATATTTTTTATTTAATACTATTATGCTCTATTAGGAATATACTAAAAATATTTTGGTGTGTCCCAAAATGATTAAGAAGTAGTAGGCTTTTTACATAGCCCCCAACAGTTATCAATTTAATTATGATGATAAACAATATGTCATTGTTTCAACATTACTTATCTATACAGTTTTAGGAAATATATTGTGCATTAAGTTTAAATAAAGACAATTATATTATCAATGCTACAAATTCTTTTAAGCTTATTTTTCTAGGGGGACATTGATTCATTGAATAATTTTGTCAAGATTTCAAAATGTATGCTCCTTTAATAAAATGAATGAAAAGCACCTATTATATTCAAACCATGTGTTCAGGCTAAAAAATAATGTGACACTGGATTTCATGAATCCAGCCTAGGAACTACAATATCCTTCTATGCCAGGCAAGGACTTAGATGCCTCTGTACAATATTAAGTTGCCTATGGAGGATCAAATTGACTTTGCTGGTCTGGGTTACTATCTAGAGCTTATTATCCAATTTAGCTTCCTTACTTTTGCAAAGCATCCTGGTAAAGAGAAGTAAGATAGACACTCTTTTGATTTTATTTTATCACTTTTCAGTGAAATGGCTATGTATGTGGTTGAGATTTACAGGAAGAAATAGATAAGATCCAAGAATAGAATGAGGACAGTAGAGTTGACCTAGCTATTAAAGAGAACATATTTCTCTATTGGCTTAGAAGGACAATTGCTTCTTATGTCATGTGATGTCTAGCTTTGGAAGCCTTAAAACTTCCTGGAATATAACTCAGATAATACAAGGAACAATGCTTACTTAACAAAGCTCTTAAGGGGGCAAGACTGGAGATTTTCCTCTCTTCCAGTAACCCATCTGTGCACAATCTACCATAGGTGTAAACTTTAATTGACATCTGTTCTTTGTTAAATGCATTGTGTGTGGTAGAAAACTCATGTAATGATCAGTTTAGAAACAGAGTGAATTTGAACACAGGGTCATAGATCAAGAATAAAACTTTAATTCATGCCTTTATGAGAGCTGGCTTAGATTGTTGTAATTCCCTGCCTGTAGCTCTCATTCATTTCTCCCATTAGAAAAAAGAAAAAGGTAGTGTGTTCATGTCCAGTTTTTTAAGTATGCATAGTCTGCTCAACAAATGTGTCTACTTTGAGATTTTGGTTCTGGCTGCCAGTTAGGAATCGGATTGATTGTAAGAGGTCCTGGTGATCTGTTTTGTGAAACACTGCATGAATCCAAATGAGTTTTAGGTTCCCTATTGTCCCAGAACAATTTTGTTCTACTGTAAAAATGTTGGGCTTTCATTTGTTCAGAGCTACCATTATAAATCACCAAGCCCCATAGCATTTTTTCATGCAACTTTGAATTGTGTTTTGTCAGTGGAGATTCAGAATATCAGTTCTGTCATTGACTTCAGGTCAAGGCTAAAGTGGCTTGTTTAATTTGCTTTCTTTCAATATCACTTCTTTCTTTGTCAGAGTGTAGCTTAAGCAGCTTTTCTGGACTTCTTTTTAAGCTACATCAGGGCTTCGATATTTCACTATCCAGATGCTAAGTGCTAAAATGCTAAATTTAGATGTAAACTCAAGTTTTAAGTAGCTGCATCTCATCAAGAATGACATAAACTTTGAGGAGACAATGTGTGTATCCATGTATATAGATATACTATCTAATTATATGCACTTTCCACATATGTGTGTATGTATACACTGATACACACACACAAACACATATATATACATTCTGAAAGTCAATTTTATTGTTGCAGATACTTTCATAGAATTTATACATTGATTTTTCTAAATCTCTTTTTAGAATTAATAAGCTTTATTAATTTTGTATGTATTATCATTTTAAGTATAACTTTCACAGCAGTATCCAGGAATAATAGTGATAACAGCAATAATGAGAGTTTATACTTAGAGAATACTTTAAAGTTCATAACATTTTCCCCATAACGCTATATGTCATGGATAGTATATATTTTGTTATTCTCATTTTAACAGATGAAGTTAATCAAAGTTAGAATAAATTATTTTTCAATAATCTTTTAACTAATAATTGTAAAAAGTGAGATTTTGGGGCAGCTAGGTAGTATAGTGAATAGAGCACTAGTCCTGAAGTCAGGAGGACCTGAGTTCAAATCTGGCCTCAGACACTTAATACGTCCTGGCTGTGTGACCCTGGGCAAGTCACTTAACCCCAATTGCCTGAGGGAAAAAAGTGAGATTTGAACCTAGGTCTCCTGATTCCAGGTCCAGATTTAAATAAACAACAACAAAAATGGTTTATAAACAATGCCTTTTATTTTTCTACCAATCATTTTTGTATATATAGAATAATAATGTAATAGGATTATATTTAATTAAAATAATTTCTTACATTTACTTGTACAATACAGTTTTTTATAGTATTTTCACATGCATGATCTCTTTGGATCCTCCTGACAACCCCCTGAGATACATAGGTAGATATTAATAACTCCATTTTTTTTTAACCAATGAAGAGATTTATGATTCCATGAGAATGGTAGAATACCCTGCCCAATCATACAACCAATAATTGGGATTAGAATCCAAGGCTTCTCCTATTTCCATGCTCTATCAACTATATCATGTTTTCTTTCAATTTCAGTCTTAGCTCAAAGGCAAGCTTATTTAGATGCATTAAAATGCAACATATATGTAGTTATTATCTCTAAACTGAAATATTGGATGTAGTTTTTATTGTGTTTTAGAATTAAGTTGAATAATTCCATTTTCTTTTGTACTTACTTTTCCTTAACCTCTTTCAAAATAATTCTTTCACTTTTTCATGTATTGTAATGAGAATTTATATTCCATCTAAATGCACATAATGGACAGATATTTTATCCTGTGTGGTTATTCTCTCCCTTTTCATGTTGGCACTGCTGGCATTTGTTAGACTTCAAAGACCATTAAATATCAGTAATACCCTTTTCAAGGTACAGATTATGCTATTAGTGACTGACATTTAACCCACCCTTAGTCACGCTGGACATTTAGCATTCCTAAGTTATGCAGTTCCAGGGCAAGAGAGTTATTATTCATAGCAATTACAATATTTGGTGATTATGTTCAGTATTTCATTTGGGGCATAGCTTTCCTTCTTTGTAAGAAGTTGATTTAATAACTGACATTTAACCTTTTACTTAGCTTGAAAATGTCACTCTCAACTTTATATGTCTTATTAAGTAAATAGTCACAGGAATAGGTCCATGGTGGAGAAGTCAACACTATCTGCTTAAGGGGCAAGTAACAAAGAAAGATAATAATTATATTCAATTCGATTCAATTCAGTCAATATTCCTTAAACTTTTTACATGCTAGATTTGAGATAAAACAAAACACTGTCCTCATGTAGTTTTTAGTCCAAAAGCAAGAGATGACATTTTTTTTTGTTACTGTTGTCATTCTTGAGGAGTTATGTCCAATTCTTCATGACCCCATTTGGGTTTTCTTTGCAAAGATGGAGTGATTTGCCACGTCCTTCTCCAGCTCATTTTACAGAGAAAGAAAGTAGGGGAAAGAGCTAATGACTTTTCCAGGGTCACACAGATTATAACTGTCTGAGGCTAGATTTGAACTCAGGTCTTCCTTTCTCCAAGCTTGGCACTTTCTTCACATTGCTACCTAACTTCCCCAATGATGACATGTACAGTAGTATTTAATTATTTCTTCCCTACTTTAATGACCTGGATTTTATTGGTGTGGGTACTGCCTCCATCAGAGCAGGCTGCATGGCCGATTTGGGAATGAGACTATGAATTTAGTTTAGCTGCTTTTTAGGCAAGAGTAATACACTTTCTCACTGAGCCCATAGGAAGGGTTACAAATACAGTAATCAAATAACTTGAACAAAATATAATCATAATAAAAAGGATAACAGCAGTAAGAAGCCAAAATGGAAAATACTAAGACTTATCTGAAAGGCCTCTTTCTTTATAAATTTGAGAGTACAATCTGCATTCATAACCACTGATGATTAGAATGAGTACATTGATGTAATTACAATGATTACAAAGAATGTTTAGGTACTTGCAGATCAAGATGTTGAAAGCTACTGGTCCTGTTCTCATTCTGACCCTGATTTTTTATTAATTACATGAACAATGCTTTTCTGGACATCTTGTTAAACCTAGACAATCTTTGGCAGTATCACAGATCTTTTATTTATTTTTCACTTAGCTTTTAAGTATTAACAATTCTATGTGAAAAGTACCTGAAACAAAACAGGAATGATGGTGATCATTACTTAGAATTTAGGAATTTTTATTCATCAAGTAGAGCAATCCAGGCATTTGGGGCAAGAGACTTGCACTTAGGGTAAAGGCAGGGTGAGGGTAGGGATGGGGGGTGAGGTGAGAAGTGGAACCCTGTGATTGACTTCTAAAGAGTTCTGGATACCAGAAAGTGCCAATTGAGAGGAGTCTATTACTGAGAGAGGGAGCAAGGTAGGGATGAACCAGGAAGAAGCTTACCTATTGGTGTAGCTACTGATATCTAATATCTTTCTCTTTTAACTAATAATACCTACTTATTAGGTGCTATGCACAGTGTCCTACTAAGTTTTGATGTCCTGGGACAAAATACCAGTCACCTTATCCTAGTTTTAGCTCTGGAGTCAAGTTTTTGCTATTTTAATAGCTTTTTAATAGCATTTTAAAAGATAATTCTTTGATCTATTGGATTGTAGTGGAATCTAATTCTTGAGCATTTGAATTACACCATAGTAATCCTATTGGACGTATTTGGAATGATTTACTTTATGTTTTTTTAAAAAAATTAATAATATTTTATTTTCCAAATACATGTAAAGATAGTTTTCAGCATTTATTTTTGTAAGACTTTATGTTCCAAATTTTTCTCCCTTCTTTTCTTACCTCCTCCCTTTCCAAGAAAGCAAGTATGATATAGGCTAAATATATGCAATTCTTTTAAAATAATTTCATATTTGTTAGGTTGTGCAAGAAAAATCAGACCAAAAGGAGAAAAAAGAACTTGAGAAAGAAAAAAACAAACAAAAAGTGAAAATATTATGCTTTGATCCATATTCAGTCTCTATAATGGCATAATATTCTGTAACATTCATATACCATAACTTATTCAGTCATTCTCTAGTTGATGGGCATCCCCTCAATTTGCAGTTCCTTGCCACCAAAAAGAGCTGCTACAAACATTTGTATCTCGTTACAATTTAAGGCAAAAGGTGTATCACAAAGACAAATGAAGAATTGAAAAGACCTAGTGAATTTGCCTGCAACTTAATGTTATAAAGAAGAGTTTCTGGACATTAAGAGATTTGCTCAGGTCAATATATATCAGAAGTAGAACTTTTAATCCAGTGCTCTAACCACTATGAAATACTGACTGCTAGGACTAAGTATATATTATTCAGGTCATTTGAAAGTAAGCATTTTCTTAATTTTCACTGTGTATTTTGTATCTACAAACAATCGACAAACATTGACTCTAGCATCAAAGGTTCTGGCTTCAAATCCTGCCTCTGACTCTTACTACCTGAGACATTGGACAAGTTACTTAGCCTCTCTAGGCCTCATATTATTCATCTGTAAAATGAAAGGAGTTCTATTTGATGGTTTCTAAGATCCCTTCCAGGATTAATGATACTTTGGTCCTCTTATTGAACTGTTAGTATCACCTAACCATCTTTGTGAGAGAATGTATTTATTTTCTGCATCATTTTATGTGACCATCAGTTGAAGAAAGGAGTAATGGCTTATTTAACCTTGAGAAGATAGACATGTAAGGTGAGGGGGACACATGGTATCAGTCCTGAAGAATTTGAAAAGGCATCATCATGTGGAAAAGAGATTAGATTTGTTGTCTTTGGACCCAGGAAGCTGAACTAGGAATAATCAGTATTAAGTTGCAGAAAGGAAATTTTGGCTCAATGTAATGAAAAAAAATCAGACAGTTAGAATTGCTTCAAAATATAATGAATCACCAATGAGTTCATCTTTGAGAAGTTCTTCAATTGAAGGCTGGATGCTACTTTAGGGGGCTCTTATAGAGAAGTTTGCTGTTGTGGTATTAGTAGGGGGAGAACATCCAGGCCATATAAGATCCTCAAAATCATTTGCATAATGAACCACAGGTGATAATGAACTGAAAGCTAAGTACAGTAACCTCCCACAGCCTTAGTTCTATAAGTTGATAAGTCTTCAGTGATGGACCTAATTTTAACAGATAGAATAGCTATTTCTTAGTAATTGTTCTTGGTTTATCTGTGCCCTTTGACATTATTGATCAACCTCTATTAGAAAAACTCTTTTCCTTTGATCTTTATAACAACAAATTATCCTTAATCTCCACTTATCTATTTTGCTTTCACTTTTCTATTTTTTCCTCACTAGATCTTCCTTTTTCCATTTACCCATAGTTGTAAGGATTTACTTTCTAATGCCTTACTCAAATCCAATTCACATGCAAGTCAGACAATACTCATGATGTCATTGGTCCTTTTTGAGAATAAAAGACAAAAAACAAGTATCTGGTACTGGATAGCAATGAAGAGAGGAATGTGGGGAAATAGCAAACCTTTTGGAAATTTCTTTAGTCCTTAAAGAAATGGGAACAATGAGAAGCTTCAGCACAAGCCTCCTACTTGTAGATTCCAATGGTCCTCCTCAGTCTTGCCCTTCTTTGCTATAGTTCAATTCTCTATCTTCTTTCAATTTCTTTTTCTTCCTGTTGTTCCTATGTCTTTGATAACTTTCAAGCTCAGCATATTAGGCCCTATGTGGGACAAGAGATGCTGTCCCCTGTTGTTGCTGCTGCTCAGCTTTTGAAGTCTCTACTCCTTCCTTGCACTCTATGTCTTGCACTCCTGGAAGGAACTCAAATCTGAATTCCTGCTCAAAGATCAGAGTAGTCCCACATGGTTCTCAGGGCTTAGCGGGGATGCTTGTTGCTCTAAACTAGTGGTTCTCAAAGTGTGGAGCAGAGAATTCTGGTAGTCTCTGAAATCCTTTCAGAGAGTCTGCACATTCAAAATTAGTTTTTATTTCTAAAATTGTAAATATATAATCTACTCTTTGGATAAAACCTCCTTAATTTTTAATACTATAATACTGAGAACAAATATAGTAATACTATTCTAAAAACAGAATAATAATAGTGCTGAGAACAAAAATTTGAGAAACATTTCTCTAGACTACAAATCCCCATATACTGATCAGTTCTCAAGTCACTATTACATATGTAAACCACTTGTGTTATATACATTTTAATTGTGGTTATGGTAGTCACTATTCAGGAAAAGAGTAAAATAGTATGTACTTTTATGCATACAGTTCACAATATTACAAAAGAAATTTTTATTAAAAGAAGGAATTAGAAACAAAGCAGAAACAAGTGAATGAACCACCTTCAGTCCCAAAGATAGATATACAATTCTTTCGACTGACTTGATTCCAAATATGAGATCCCTCTGCAAGTTGTGGTGAGTGAAATATGAAATGACTAAGATTACAAAGATTTGAGCTTTTTCAAACCTTTATTTAGATTTATTAAGCAATTTGTGTTAAATGACTAATAAATTGGGACTAAGTCTCTCCCCCAGCTCAGGACTGGACCCTGAATATAGGGGTAGACAGACTTTTATACAAAAAACAAATAATCAAATAAAACCAATTGATTAAAAGGAAATAATACAATATTAGATAATCTCATATCTAACTGGATGGAAAATTAGAGAGGTTCCAAGTTAGAAGGGTGAACAGTGAACAGCTACAGTTCCCTGAAATTGGAAAAGGAGATATCAACTTCCTCAGAGTATCTGTAAACAATCAAAGGGACATGGAAACAATAACTGATTGATCAGTATGAGGGCAATTTTAAATAAGATTACTTGAGAGGTACAAGTACTAGAAAACTCCTTGCATCAGTCTTTGGATCTGACTGGGTTTATGGTCAGCATAACTTAGGCCCTTAGTTAAAAATCTAAATAGCAGGTAGCAGGGTCCAGTTTCCTAATCATACAGGGCTAGTTTCAAACAATGCAATAGGGTTTTCTCCCATTTTCCACAACTGAATAATGTTTTCTCACAAGCAAAAAACTGAACTAGATCCATAATTGAATAGAAAGGGAATTGAGCTCCAGACTTTGTAGTTCATCCAATTCTACCATTAACAACTTGGAGCTCTTATCCCTTCATTTCCCTCAATTTCCTCATTATGTCCTACTCCCTCAAAATACATACAAGTTCTTTGCAGACTTACTTGTCCTTGCTATTCAAAGGAGATAGGGTAAATAGAGTTCCCTATTTGTCTCTCCTTCATTTCAACTTCTTAATATTCCTCATAGCTCCATAGTACATCCACATAGTCTGTCAGTTTTTCATACTAAGTGAGGATGAGGCTCTATATTTGTCTCATCTTTTAATACAACATCCCAAGTGCAAGGAAAAAAAAAACTCAAGCTCTCTCCTTCTACATACCCTTTCTCCTCTAATCTCTCCCTAGTCCTATTCCTATTCATTGCTTGGGGGTAGTTTTTTTTTTGAGTTATAATGCAGAATAAAAAGTGTTACCAAATTAAACCAGTTCCCTTGTTGTAGTTAAAACAAAACCATTAAACCCTGATATGAATGCCCTCTATACATTATGTTTGTTCATTTTTTTGTGTATAAAAAGTTACTTGATATTGATAGGACCTTGGTGAAAAACAGAGCCATGTTATCATTGTTTTCTGTATACAAAGATTATGCTTCTGATAGTATTATCCTTGTGTGTAAGTTGGACTGGAAAGATCAATACATGATCAACACTGTCTTTCTGCTTGTGTACGCACAATGACTATTATTTGGTTTGTGTCCGAGACTTCCCTTTGCAAAGCCTGGTGTCATTTGCAGCTGTACCTTGTTCACTTCTCAGGTTGATTTGTGACTTTCCTCAAATGCAACAATGGCCTCTATAATTAACATACCGCAGATTGGCCAGTCAATGTTGCTTTCTGAGCATTTTGTTTCTGAGCATTTTGTCTGAATCTCTGGGTTTTTTTCCTAGTCTTCACTTGCTTGAGGCAGACAGACATCTCCCTAATTCACAGATAAGTCTGAGGCCTGTTGGTTACATTCAACCTGTTTAGTATGTCTGCTGAAAGAATTTTACCTGAGTCACAAATGAAAGATGGTGGCAGATGGACCCCCCAAAACAGATGAACAGCCCTGAAAAAGGGCTTGGCAAGCCCTCACCCTAGAGGTGTTCCAATGTCCATGAAGGCAAGCTGCTGAAGCAGATGCTGGGGATCACTCAGAACTCGATCAGAGGTCAAAGATGCACTGCATTCAGGGCCATCGATGATCATCTTGACCTTTTTCTTGCCCCTGGACCTTGATGAAAGAGTGAAGTAGATGACTTTGTGTAACTCTGTCTTACTTAAATCCAATTCACAAACAAGTCAAGACATCACCCCCTGTTGTCATTGGTCCTCTTCAAAAAAATTAGGATGAACACCCACACAGTTTTGCTCTTTTCACAATTTAATGGCATTTTATTTATTCATATAAATTTCAATTACAACTTTCTTGAAAATGGAGACTATCACTTTTCCATCTTTCCCCAGAATTAAGCAGAGTACATTGTCTGTAGTAGGTATTAATAAGCATTTATAGAATTGTGGTGCTTGAGGTTAGCTAGAATTACTGAATTTGAGATTTGAAAGGGAAACAGCAACCATCTAGTCCAATCTATACAGAAAATAAATCCTTACTCTAAGATACCCCAATAAGTGGTGTTCCAACATTTTTTTGACTACCAAGGAGGAGGCACCAACCTCCTTTCCAGGTGCCCCATTGCGTTGTTGGATAGCTATAATCATTAGACCATTTTTCTTGATGCTCAGGATAAAATGACTTCATTGTTGTCGCTTCTGGTTGTTCCTGGGCCAAACAGAGCCCATCCATCCTTCTGCTATGTGATAGAGTTCCAATCCTTGGAGGTCTCTTAGTTTTCCTGGATGCTCTCATTGTTTGGCACAGATCACACTTTCTGCAGAATATCTTTCCGAGTCTCCTCAGCTGCTAATGTTTTCCTGTCAGACGGCCTTCACCTACCTTCTTCATATCTTGCATGCACCTAGTAGGTCAGCAGTGATTTTGTGGCTTATTTGCCTTTCTTTGTATCCTCAGAAGGAGGGGAGATACCAATTACCTTTCAAGATCTCATAAGGTCTTGTACAAAGGAAAGAGAGCACAAACAGAATGGGGATTGATCTCAGAACCAAATTTGCTTAGGAGTCACTGAGTTCATTAGCCTACCTAGGGGATCCTCTGGAGCTCTGAGTATTGTCAGAGAGGAGATGCTAGTTGGGGTTGCTTTTTTTAAAAAGCATTTTCATGGAACCAATTCCTGTCTCATGGCAGACAGGAAGGAGAGAAGATAACTATGTTTGTTCTGAAATTGAGGAGAACCTAAAAACAGAGTTCAAATCATGCTTCAGACACATAACCCTGGGTAAATTATTTAATTTTTCTCAGCCTCATGATTTAATGGTCTTCCACATCCTTTCTAACTCTAAAATGATGATCCTATGAATGACTACTAGCAGTTAGTATATGCTTGTCACATCCCACAATACCTGGGAATGAAAACAAGACAAGTGTTCTAATGTATCAAAATCCTAGCAAATCCAGAAGAATATGCGCACAGTAGGCACCTCATAAATATTTGTAGAATGAATCAGAATAGAACCGTGACTAGTTTTTCTTCCTTTTTGTTTTTTCCTTTAATTTATTTTTTAATTTTAATTTTTGAATTTTCCTGCCTTGCTATGTTATACTTTGTCTGAAATTTCTCTGATAAAGGTTTACTATCCATGATTTATAAACAATTAACGTATAAAGGTATATATGTGTGTGTATGCCCCCAAATCCATTCCGCAAAAGATAAGTGGTTAAAGGATATTAATGAAGTTATCAAAAGAACAAATGCAAAGCACTAACAACCATAAAGAAAGAGGAATGTCTACTTTATTTCTAACTTTTTGCTATCACGAAAGCATTACTATAAATATTTTGCTGTATATGAAGATTTTCTTCTCATCAGTGACTTTTTTAGGGTATGAACCTAGTAGTCTAATCTCTGGATTATTGATATCATTCCTAAATGCTTTCCAAAGTGGTTCTACTAATTCAGTGAATTAGTGTGCCTATCTTACCCCTGCAACATTAACTATTCTCATCTTTTATTATCTTTGTTAGTTTTGTGGATATGAAAGAAAAACTCAAGGTTATTTTTATTTTCTTTCTTTCATATAATTATTTGTTTTATAATCTGTAATCCAAGTGTATTTTCTGATAAATGATTATAACAACGAGCTTCTCTCCTGTCCCTAAAAATGTAGGCAAAACTTTAAAATTTATTCTGCATTATTAACATTTATACTATTCATTTCTTATTTCTAGGTGATCAACAAAACAATAATCACTGTTTTGGAACATTGGCTGATTCCTGAAGTATAAATATTGTCACTAAGAACTTAAAAGCCACAGTGTTTTCCCAAGTTAGTTTGAGTTGGCTGCAGTATACCCGTGCCTATCCTTTTAAAAAATTTTTTTTAGTTAAGAATACATCTTATACCCATGTGAAAAGTATATGAATCTGCTTTCTCTTCTAATTTTTTAATAATATGATCTTTAACATTAAGGTCATAATCCATTTAGGATGTTGATTTTTCATTAGTGTTCAAATTTACATAGTTATTAAACTACAAAGTGTTCCCTTGTTTGTCTCAATTGGTTTTTGTATAGGATTGGGGGATTTTAATCTTCGGAAGAAATAAATCAGACAGCACAATTGATAAACAGTATATTCTGAACATCTGAGAACTATCTAAAGCTTAAGGCCCATAAATAGAATTCACCAGTGCTATGGACACTTGCCTCTCTATAAGGGGATTTGGTCTATAGGTTCCCTAATGGTGAGAAATAACTCTAATCAGGGGTTTATTAAGACTGCTGCTTTTTTTTTTTTTGTTGTTGTTTGTTTTTGAAGAGGACCAGTACTTCAGGGAGGTGATGTCAAGGCCTGTGAGTGAATTGGATTTAAATGAGTGGGGGCTGTGAAAAGTCATGAGCCACACTTTCTCCTCCAGAGCCATCTGGGTCCAGTGTCAAGACATAGATCAGAACGATTGGAGATGGCTCTGAATGCAGTGGGAGCCTTGGCCTTTTAAAGCTAAACAAGTCTCAATTTGACTGAAGCAATGCCCAGTCAGTGATTATGGCTGAGTAAAAATTGAGGCAAAAAACAGCTTCTTTAACCTAGTCAAAAAAATAAAATAAAATCTTATCTGGGAAGGGAAGACCCTCAGGGTTTCTGGCCAAAACAGGAAAAATTGTTATTTACTTTCACTCTGAGTCTGTCAGGGCCCAAACAATGACCAATTGGGATTTGGTCTAGGACTTATTGCTGGCATAGGGCAGAGGAAAGAGTGAAGGGATAGATTTTTGAGCATGTTTGGAGAGAGTTTTTTTTTTTTTAAAGATTCTGTAATGTTGAACCAAACTGAGTTGGTTGTCTTTGAAGCACTCTCTGATCCATTCCCTCAGTGGGTTGCTTGCCCAGTAGTGAAGAAAGCTATAGCAAATGCTAATGTCTTTTGTCCAGAGAATGACAGCATGGAGCAGTGGAAAGAGTCCTGTACTAGAGTTTCAAGAGGGAATAGGGTAGGAAGCTTCTTTCAGGGTTAGGGACTAGTTGGTATGAACAAGTAAATAGAGATACTGGTCATGAGATCATAGCTCTGAGGTTGGAAACTCTAAATTGATAATCCTGTTATACCTTTTAAGATAAGTAAAGTTCTCCATAAAGAAGGAAGCAAACACAAAATGTAACTAGTGTATGGGACTGTTGACAATAACAAAAAATCCCAAACCCCCCAAATCATGCACCTTTGGAAAAAGCTGTTCTATTTGTTCACCCTTGCCTTTTAGTCCTGACATTGAACTGGACAAGAACTGTTTTGAAAATAAATGTGCAAGATAATTCCAGGATGAAATAGCTCATATTATCTGGTGTGAAGAAAATAGATGTATAAGGTCACACATGTGTGACTGCGATGCAGAAGGGAGAAAAAAAAATCGACCACAACAATTTAAGTTCAGGGGGTCCTGAAAGATTCTTGAAACTGAAGCTTCTAGGTAACTTTTCCCTTTATAGACCACTATGTCCTTGAAAAGTTAATTTTTTTTTAAAAATCTCTGGTTACAGGAGGCTTAGCATAACGATGGAAGTTGAAAGCTTCCCAGGTAAAGATCCTTCAAAGAAGAAATGACTGGTGATAGGGATGGATAAAAGTCAACAGTTTATACCAGTCAATTGCTTTTAAGATTTTCATCAAATGCATCCCTGCAGTTGAAACTTACCAGAGAAGCTTCCCAACTGAGTTAAAAAATCATAAAACATCGACAATGTTGTCTTTGTTTCTCTGTGGCTTTCAGATGTTGGAAGACAGCAACTGAACTGTATATCAACTTACTTTTTCTCTCCACCTTGTTTTTGAAAAAAAAATTTTTACCCTAAGGTATAGCACAACAGCCATGCCTTAAGCAAAAAGGTTTTTAGGCTTTATCAGCTAGAAAAAAATTACTTTGTTGGTGATGTGCTTACATCTCTTTTTCTATATTTTACAGACAAAGGACTATACCACTTGCTTATAAAACATCATTTTAAAACACAGACATGGATTTTGTCATAATTTTTATTTGTTATCAAAGTTTTGGTACCTTAGTAATTTTTCCAAATGTTCAAAATGCTTTGTGCATAAATGTGCGCTTGTCATTGTGAGATTACTGGAGATATCTTAATTGCTAAACCCAATGCCCTTTTCTTTGCTCTCATCCTACTTATCCTTTTCACAACTTTTGCTGACCAATCCTTTCTTCTGAATATTCTCTTTTCCCTTGGCTTCTGAGATACTGTTCTCTTTTAGTCTGCATCCTTGCTGGATCATCATCTATGTCCCATGACCCTACTAGGTCTGTGCTCCTTTCTTGTTATCTTTATTTCCATTGTGCTATCTCAGTAAATATCACTTCCAAACCTATGCAGCCAGCCTTGCCCCACTTGAGTACAATACTACACGCCCAGCTTTTGCTGGATAGCTTTACTTGTAAATCCCAAAGGCATCCTGAGCTCAGGATGTCCAAAATGAAACTCATTGTCTCTCTTCTAAATTCTATTACTCATGCTAACTTTGCTGTTTCTCTTGGGGGTCCACTATTCTTTCAGTCACATAAGATCACAACCTTGAATTTATACTTGATCCTTAATCTTCAATATCCAATCACTTGTCAAGTCTTGTTGATTCTATTTTAGCAATAGCTCTCAATCTCTCAGATATTCATTCATTCTCTTCTTCCCTCTCACATTTTCCCCATCCCCTCCATCCCTCAATTCAGGCCTACATCATCTATCAAATTTATAGACTATTGCAATAGCCTCCTGATTTGTCTCTCTGCCTACAGTCTCTCCCCTTTCCAATCCTATCTTTTACACAGCTATAAAATGCATATTTTTATAGTTTAATTTTGACCTTGTCACTTCTTTTCTCAAGAAACTTCCATGGTTCCTTAGTGAAGTTATGGTAAAAAACACAATTCTCTTTTAGATATTGAAAGTCCTTCACAATCTGGTAACAAGTTTTCTTTTTAGACTGTTATTTTCTCTCATGTTCTTTACATTCCAAAAAAACTTGTTTATATGACTTGACCAAATTCACATTCCCTATATGTGTCAGAAGCAGGGCTTGAATTTAGCTCCAAGCTCTGCTCTCTGTGCACTCCTTCAAAATGTCTCATCTCTACTTCTATATCTATATACACAAACACTCATATTTGTAGTAACTTAAAACTTTTCCAAGAACTTTCTTCATGGTAACTTTGTCAGATTTATCTCTATTTTAAAAAAAACAAGACTTTCAAGTATTTTGCCTCTGGACTCACAGCTAGGAGATTTCTAAGCTGAGATTTGAATCTGGTTTCCCTGACTCTTGACCTTAAAAGCATGGAGTTCACTCTATCATTTTCTGCATTTATATGATGTAGTCGCAGGGTTGATTCACTGAACTTTTAAAACCCTTCTAAATATTGATTTATAATAAATATATTTTGAAAGAATCACATTTCATAATTTTAAAAAGTAGAAGTATTCTATGTAAAATAAATGTTGTTGAATCAGACTCATATTCCTCCCCTGATGCCTCTACTCATGAAGGCAGGGGGAAAGTGAACTACCTGACATAGTACCAGAATTCAGGCCTTCCAGGTGCCTAGGAACCAGCAACAACTGTGGAGCTAGGAAGTGAGGAAAGTAAGGTTTATTCAGCACATACTTATGATGAGACTATTTGAACAGGGAAAGGGATTCCACCAAGATGGATCATCTTCAAGAGGAAAGTGGAGTCAGTGATTTGGCCATAAGGAGGATTTATATAAGGTTTAAAATAGGATGTGATCTCTTTTTTTTCCTTACAAAATCTTAGGCAAGGGGATAAGGCATAGACAGAGCCCGATACCAAGTCAGTCCCACAGAAGTAGAAGTGAACAGGCTGTATGATCCCAGAAATGGGGGCTAGAGTCCTGCACAACTGTAAGGTAGGGGAAAGGTTGCTTGCAATAAAGATGATGGGTTATTATGGGGACCATAAAGGGTACCTAGAGTAGAGAGCCAGAAGTGGCTACAACTCATCTCCCTTCTAAGGAAAGAATAGCCTCTGTAAAGTTATAATGAATAGGACAACAATGTCTAGGTCTGTACCACCTCTTTATTACATTCACACAGATACCTAAAGGGACAAAGCTGAAGATTGAGTCATAAAAGAGGTAGGACTGATATCATTACCTCATTAATTCAGCTCTGATGTTGGGATGAAATAAGGTAATTATAAACCATTGAATAGTTCCCCCCCCCCAAAAAAAGATTTGCTTAGCCCTAATATAGCAAAAGTACAGCCTAGACACAATTCTCCTTGATCTACATATGGAAGAGTGTTCATTTAGTAGTGCAGAATATGATGTCTCAGATGATCTTCAGTCATCACCAAATTGGAGGAGCTTCCACCTGACACAGGTGAAACTTCTAGGTGAGCAAGAAGTCAGAGGTCATCAGGAAACTGTTTCTAGGGAGCCATAACTTGAGCTTTATCCTGCTGTAGGGCTAATAAAGTCATAACTTAGGTTGGGCGATCCTTGAAAACAAGGACTGTGTTTTGCTTTTTTTTTTTTTTTTTTTTTAAGCATCTCTAATGTTTAGCATAGGACCTGGCACATAGTAATTGTTTAATAAATGTTTATTGATTGATTTTGCTTTTTTTCTAAATTATATTGTAGAAGAGAGGGAGGAACTATTGTTTTGTCATAAGCAGGATGGAACTAGTGAACCCTACTTCTGAAGTTAATACAATAGTTAATAGCTCTTATTTTTTATTTTTTAATTTTTTTTTCGAGATGCAGTTTGGTGATTAGGGTGATGCACTGGGAATTGTAAAGTACTAGATTTAAATCCTGCTTTCAAGGATATTAGCTATGTGTTGGCAAGCAAGTTACCACCTCTCTGAGCCTTAGTTTCCCCATATGTAAAATAAGGATAATAATGTTTGGACTTTCTCTCACAAGACTTTTGTGGGGCTCAAATGAACATTGATAAATCCAAGTTATAGTTGTTTTGCTGATAAGTATGGGAGTCTATACTAGACTTGTTTACTTTTGGTTAGTTTGCTAATAAATAAGTTCTGGCTTTAGTGTACTTGGGATATTATTCTTTTGGATTTCTTCCTACTAACTACCTTTCTTCATTAAGATTTAACAGAAATTATCTCTGATTATTGTCAACATCAGACACAACCTAGTGTAGTGAAGTATAGATTCTTAGCAACAGTGCTCAATCTCTCAAATTCATCCTCTTCTTCTCTCTCACATTTTCCCCATCCCCTCCATCCCTCAGTTCAGGCCCACATCTTGAATAAACCCATCATATTAAAATGTAATTGGTAAATAGTTAACAAAATAATTAGAAAACCCAACAAAACAGAGAGAGCATTAATAAATGGTTTTCTAAGTCAAAGGCACCTATAGGGATCCTTCTGTATGTATTGATGTTTCATTATATTTGAGTCTAACACCACTGGTATAGTGAATAGAAAGGAGTCTGCAAGACCTTGCTTTTAGTCCTGCATTTGGCACATACAAATTGTGGGAGTCTGGGCAAGTCATATTATCTCTCTATCTCCTGGTCAACTCTCTAAAACAGAAGTTTAAAATTCATTCTGTCTAACTGCAACCGATTTTCTTCACAAAGAGCTACTTAGATCATTGATATAATAGTTCTTGGTCTAAAATTAAAATGGACAGCTCTGGAACAATTAGTGTCATATGACTTACTGGGACTAGTTGTACTGTCCTAATAAATTTGAACTTAGTTAATTATATTTTGCCTCCTTAAAATCCTTCTAGATATTGTGCAGGAGTCTAAAAATGTTAGTACATCTTTGAAGCTATTAAGACTTGAAACTACAGCTCTAAGTTCTGATGCTCTGGGGCAAAAGTCCAGTCATCACACCCTAGTTATAGTTATAATTTTATTTTTGGAAATTTGCTGTTATTTTAGAATATTATTAATCATACACTTAGACATAAAAGGTGAACATTTCAGCATACAAAGAAGAAAAACAAGTTTTGTATTTGAAATTATCAATCTCTGGTGATATAGTATGGTTTTTAAAATTATGTATTAAATGTAGTCCTGAAACAATAAAATTCCCTTGCTTAATTGTTGCTTTCTCAATTTCTTTTGTTCTGTATATTTTTAGATGTTTTATTTATGTTTTTTTCCACATCTTTCTTTTTATCTACTAGTTTACCCAGTTCCTAGATTTACTGATATAAGCTTTTTCTTATAACAATTACGTATAGTCAAGACACATAAAGAGACAAAATATAACTAGTGTCTTAATAGATTGAAACTATTGGGACTAAAATCTTTTGGGACATCTTGTATAATATCTACAAAGATTTGAAGGAGACAAAATTTAATTAACCCAATGGGAATTCAGCCAGGATAGCTAGGCCCAATGAATCTTATGATAGCATATCTTTGTTGCCTATTATTTTTAGGATTGGATTTATGGAGTCACCTGGGAAGAAACTTTCTACCGAAGACCATTCTGAGTCTTAATAACTTAAAACTTCATTAAGACTTTTGAGATATTTTTTATTCCTCCATAGTCTCCCCAACCGAGTAATGTTATATAGTTGCCCTGCTCTACTCCTTAAAAGTAGCCATTTTTTTTCTGAAGCAATTGGGGTTAATTGACTTGCCCAGGGTCACACAGCTAAGAAGTGTTAAGTGTCTGAGATCAGATTTGAACTCAGGTCCTCTTGACTTTAGGGCTGGTTCTCTATCTACTATGCCACCTAGTTGCCCCAAAGTAGCCAAAATTTAAGAAGGGAAGGATCAATAAGTTTCTGCTGGTTTCTATATAATTCTAAAAAAATTACAGCTGCTATGCAAAACTGTATGCCATCTTTTACAGTCCCTATAAAGCTCTGCTAAGGAAGTTGCCTTGTATTTTCAATTATAGCCTAATAGCTGAATGAATACTGAATTTAAACTTTTTTTCCAGTTTATGAAAGTACCAGACTAATCAAAGTATTTGGCAGTTATGCCATGGTGCAATATCAGTTTCCACATACAAATTTGTCCTTCTACTTTACATTTGATTTACCACTCTCCTGGCAACACTTAGGATCCAGGCTTCTTTGGAGCAGAGATCAAATTTGTGGAGCTACCATAATTACTCCTTGGCAAGAAATAAAAGCTTACCAAGGTTCAAGTTGGGACCATCAATCCTATTTCATTGTATTCTCTGGAAATGAAATTAGCACTAGTACTTCCCTTTGTAGCTATGGTGACTGAGTGATTATCTCACTTCTCAACCATCTTTTATCTATTAGTAGATGTCTCTCATGTCTTGAAACTTTCACTTTTCTATTAGGCAGTCTACATTAAATAAATTCCCCAATCTCATTTTTTGGTATCTTATAAAGAGAATTTCTCTTTTAATTTTTAAAGAAAATATTTGATTGATTGAGAGGTTTTTGGAGGTATATGATCATGTAATAGATATCATAATGTATATAATATTATATTACAATAGATATAATGTGGTAGAACAGAGGAAGCCCTAACTGCTCTGCTCATTTTTAGTTTTGCATTTCCAATAGTCTATCAAATGTCTTGAAACTGATGTCCCATAAACATCTTATATTCAACGTGTTCAAAACCAAACTCATTGTTTCTCCACCTAATCCCCTTTCTCTTCCTAACTTATTTATATTTTTAATAATAGTTTTTAATTTTCAAAACACATGTAAAGATAGTTGTCAACATTCACCCTTACAAAACCTTGTGTTCCAAAATTTTCTCCCTCTATTCCCCTTACCCTCTCCCCTAGACAGCAAATAATCTAATATATGTTAAACATGTGCAATTCTTCTATACATACTTTCACGTTTATCATGCTGTACAAGAAAAATCAGATCAAAAAGAAAAAAAAATGAGAGAAAAAAGCAAGAAAGCAGTGACAAAAAGGTGAAAATACTTTGGGTAAAAATACTATGTTGTGATTCACATTCAGTCGCCACAGTCCTCTCTCTGGATGCTGATGGCTTTCTCCATCACAAATCTATTTCAGAAAAGAGCCACATTCATCAAGAGTTGCTCATTACATAATCTTGTTGCTGTGTACAATGATCTCTTGGTTCTATTCACTTCACTTAGCATCAGTTCATATAAGTCTCTCCAGGACTCTCTGAAATCATCCTGCTGGTCGTTTCTTACAGAATAATAGTATTCCATAACATTCATATACCAAAACTTATTCAGACATTTCCCTATTGATGGATATCCATTTATTTTCCAATTCTTTGCTACCTCAAAAAAGAACTGCTACAAACTTTTTTGCACATGTGGATCCTTTTCTCTCCTCTATGATTTCCTTGGGATACAGACCCAGCAGTGGCACTATTGGATCAAAGGATATTCACAGTTGTATAGCCTTTTGGACATAGTTCCAACTTGCTCTCCAGAATGGTTGGATTATTTCACAACTCTACTATCAATGTTATGTTTTCCCACATGCCCTCCAACATTTGACAATGACAAAGTAACAACAATATTATGTGATGATCAATGGTGATGGACTTGGCTTTTCTCAATAATGCAGTGATTCAAGGCAAAAAAGTGAAATAAATAAAGTTGAAAACATGCTTCAATCCACACTTAGAGTTCATTACTTCTCTCTCTGGAGGTGGATAGCATTTTAAAAATCATGGATTCTTTGGAATTTTCTTGAATCATTGTTTTGATCAGAGTAGCTAAATCTTAGTATTTGATTATCCTTAAAATATCACATAGTAGGCTCTTAATAAATGCATCTTCCTTTTTCCTTCATCCCTTCCTACTGCAATCTTTTTTTTTGAGGAAATGATTCAACTATATTCTTACATAGAAATCTCCCCTAGAGTGAATTTTGGCCACAACAATCCCAGATGGGCAACTTTCTTTGATTTAAGTCTTTGGACTTATTAACCTCTCTTTAACCCTACTGGAGGTCCTCTATAATTTATCAATGAGATACTGCATGCTCAGGTATCTAGTTGCGTGGGAAATAAAGTATTGTAATCTGGGTTGTAGCAACAGGTTGCACATAGATCCTGGTTTCTTTTTTTTTCTTCCTTCCTTCCTTCCTCCCTCCTTCCCTCCCTTATTCACTCTCTTCTTTCTTTTTTCCTCCCTCCCTTCCTTTCTCCCTCTCTTCCTTCTTCCCTTGAAACCTAAGAGCTATTTACTTCTTTAGATTAATAGATTAATATACAGTGACCCTTCAATAAATCTTCATTCTCCAGAACCTTAGTCTAGGTTACATTATATTAGAATTCATTCTATCCTTTTTAGGAAACTCCTGCAGTCATCTTCTACCTTACATAGTATGATTTTCATCTTTTTCTATTTAGCATTATAACTCATAATTGTCTATTATTTTAACATTTATATTACTGATATTCAGGTTCAGGAGTTTCTCAGCCTTCATAAATTTGTTAATTCACTCTAACCATGAGTTAGGAGGATCATACTCTATATCTTATCATTTAAAGGTTCCACAGTATCTCTGAAATGTTTAATTTGATGCTGTTTTCTGACCACAAAATCTTTATCTGATGACCCTTCACTCCTCTGCATCAAGAATTTTCCAACTCATACTTCTTAATAGACAAGTGTGGATTAGTGGAGAAATCACTGGATTTGTTGTGAAAAGGTTTCAGTCTCACTATTATTACTTACAATTATAATGGAAATTTATCTGAAAAAAAGATTTATCATATTTGTACTAGTATATAGAACTATGATTCTTACATTGAAGTTAATTTGTATGAGCATTAATTAGAAAATATGCACCAAGAATTATTTTCTACAATACATATTCCACTTGTTTCTATCAAAATAGTTGGCAAATTATGATCGCTCAGCAAAAAGGAAAGAAAAAAGAAAAAAAATATCATGAAGAGATCACTAGAGGTTTTCAGGAACAAAGAGTAGTAGAAGAATGGTACAATGAAGACACAGTATCAGAAACATCTGAAGATTTAAAATAATCAGCTAGGGCTTCAGCAGTCAAGGACCCAGAGAACAAAGCTCTTGAATTTACTGTAGTTTGCTACTAAGGATTCATGCTGTCACTACATAAAACAATAGAATAATGAAAAGCAGTACAATTGAACAAGGACCAATTTGAAGTCTGTTAGAACATTCTGGCTATCAATGACATTAGATAAAGGACTTTTCCTTCATATGTCTTAGGTTCAAGTCATTTTAGGACTTTTTTTTTGTAGACAACCAGTAAATTATTATGGTGAGTATAAGAATTTTATTTTATTACTAGTCACTACTCTACTAATTGTAATTAATGGATGTAGTTTCTGGTGGGAATGCCAGCAAAGAACCCCAGCAAATCACAAAATGTTAAAGGCACTCTCACAAAGCCTTTGATTCATAGTCGTGGTCTGGACCATAGGATCTGTAAAGTGCTCTGGGAAGATGTCAGACATTAAGTCAAATGGGACGTACATGTGAGTATCCTGTGAGTTCTAAAGGTAGACAGAAGCCAAGCAGAGAAGTGAGTTGTTAAGCAGGAAGCTTGCATTAACTAGGACATTCTCATAGTTCACAGAGCACAAAATGGCCTGAGCTTACATATTACAGATGGAGCCTAAGTAGCTTCCATATGGTCATACCACCAATATTTATAAAAGAGAAGGAGATGAGTTGATATGACCTTGTACAAGTATGATATTTCAACTATATATAGTAACTCCTAAGTTAATGAATGGCACTTGCTTATTTTAGATTAAGGTGACCTAGAGTCTTGATGGTAGAATCTTGATGAATGATTGGCAATCAGATTGGCATTGGCAGTCTTAGATTTGGAGCGAAGAAAACCAGAGTTGGAATTCTAACTCAGGCATTTACTTTTTATGCAATCCTGATAAGTCAATTCACTTCTCTGAGTTTTGGTGCCTTTATGTGCAAAATAGAGAAAATCATAGCATTTATCTCACAGAATAATTTTTTATAGCATTCTAAGATTTTTTGATTTTTATTTATTCGTTTTTTTATTAAAGCTGTTTATTTTCCAAAACACATGCATAGATAATTCTCAACATCCATCCCTGTAAAACCCTGTGATCCAAATGTTTTTTTCCTTCCTTTCTCTCCACTCTCCCCCAAACAATAAGCAATCCAACACGTTAAACATTGCAATTCTTCTATATATATTTCCATAGTTATCATGGTGCACACAAAAAATCAGATTAAAAAGAAAAAAAAGAGAAATAAAACAAAATGCAAGCAAACAACAACAAAAAGAGTGAAAATACTATGTTGTGGTCCACACAGTCCCCAGTCCTCTCTTAAGGTTCAGATAACCTCAGAAAACCATTGGAACTGGCCTGAATCGCCTTGCATTGATTATAGGGTAATTTTTAAGATAAAATGAGAATAATGTACATAAAGAAATTTGCAAATCTTATATTAAAGTGCAATAGAAATGGGATGATGAGGATGATTATGAGGATAAAGATGAAGATGAGGAGCTGTAGTAGCAGTAGCAGCAGTGGTGGTAGTATCAGTAGTGGTAGTAGTATTGTGGACAAGGAAAAAGGAAAAATTAAAAATATTTCTGAGGTTTCCAGCTTGGGTAGCTAAGAAAATAATGATGGCATCTTTGCCAAAATTATAGAAAAATAAAGTAAACTTGTTTGGGGGATTGGGAGGATATGATGAGTTCCCATTTAGACGTTAATTTGGAGGTAGTTAGGTATGTCTGTAGATATGTTCAACACTTAAATAGAAATATAGTGCTAGGGATTATGATGAAGGTAAGGGATAGATATATACATATCTAGATATACACATGCATATATACATATATATTTATATTATATATATATACATATATATATATATTTACTGTTGAGTCATCTGGATAGATGTAATAGTTGAAGCCATGGGAGTAGTTAATAATTTTGAGAAGGTATACTGGAGAAAAGCATAAGGGCTGGTTTACTGTAGGAATCAAATAAAGTAATATTCATAAAGCATTTTGTAAACTTAAAAGTACCTTAGAAAATTTTAACTATCACTATTAATTTTTACCTACTTCTTTCTCTGTTTTCTTCATCTTCTTGTTCTTGTTCTTATTGTTATTATTGTGTGAGAGAGGAGGAAAAGTAGCCAGCTGGGAAGACAAAGAAAGCATTGTAAGAGCTGTAGTAGAATAATCAGTTCTGTGAATATTGGGGAAATCAAAAGAAGAGAAATTATAACAAGAGAAAATCAGTTAGTAGATAGTAGAAAGAGGTCAAGATGTCAGTAATTCAGTTCAATTCAGTTCCGTTCAATTGAAAAAGCATTTATTAGTTTTCTAAGAAGTGCCAAGCAATATGAAAAGTGCTAGGATAGAAAGACAAAACTAGAATGCTCTCTGCCTTCAAGGCATTTATTGTCTACTTTTTGAGGGATGGAGCATCTACAACATATGTAAATAGCAAACACAAATAATTTTAGAGTTTGGAGAACCCACCAGCATTTGGGATTTTTAGAAATGGTAGCATATAAAAGGAGGAATTTATTGAGCTTTGAAAGGGGCAAGGGATTCTAAGTGGAACTGAGAAAGCATTCTAGGCATGGGAGGGAGGCATGGAGACATAGAATGTCATACATGGAGAACAAGGAATAGGCTATTTTGGAACATGGAGTATGTGTCAGGGAGTAATAAAGAAATGTTGGAATCACGTTGTGAATAGCTTTAAATGTTAAACACCAAAATTCTATTTTATCCCACAGGCAAGAGAATGTCTCTGAAATTTCTTGAGCAGAAGAATGAGTTGTTCTAGGTTGTAAAAATATTTGTTTGGCAGCTGTATGAAGGATAGATTGGAGAGAAGAGAGACTTGCTTTGTTAATAAAGGTGATTGGAAAGATGTTGAATCCTTTAATAGAAATAGAGAAAGTTAGATAGAATTGGAGAGGGAGTCATTATTATTGTTTTTTGGTTGGGGAGCAGTTCTCCTTTTTTCTTTTTTAATATTTTATTTTTCCACAATTATATATAAAAGCAATTGTAACAGTTTTTTTAAAATTTGAGTTACAAATCCTCTTTTTCTTTCTTCTCTCCCTCCTTTGAGGAGGCACATAATTTGACATGTGTTATACATGTATACTCAAGCAAAACATAGTTCCATGTAAGTCATCCTGTGAAAGAAAACATTGACCAAAACACCCCAGCCCGAAAAATAAAGATAAAGTGTTTGTGGTAGCAAAGAATTAGAAAATGAGTAGATGTTCATCAATTGGAGAATGGCTGAACAAGTTGTGATATATGAAGGCATGGCACAAGATGATTTTAGAAAGGCCTGGAAAGATTTACATGAACAGATGATGAGCGAAACAAGCAGAACCAGGAATTTATTGCACACAATAATAGCAAGAATTTGTGACGATCAATTATAAGAGACTTGGTTCTTCTCAGTGGTTCAGTGATCCAAAGCAATCCCAGTAGACTTTGGACAGAAAATGCCATCTGCATCCAGAAAAAGAACTAAGGAGACTGAATACACATGCTATGTTCACTTCTTTTTTCTGTTGTTATTGTTTTTTTTTAACCTCTCCCATGGTTTTCCCCCTTTGCTCTGATTTTTCTCTCCCAACATGATTCATAAAGCAATGTGTATTAAAAATAAATAAATTTACTAGAAAAAAAGAAAAAGTGTAAGAAGTTCTTCTTAATTATGTTGAACTTGATGCCTTTTTTGAGGATCTCCTTTAAATTAGATAATTGCCAACTGGCTCATTTTTGCAGATGCTTGAATATGAAGAATTGAGTGAAAGTTGATCTGGCCATTGTGCCTAAATAGCATACTTTGTAATATGGAGACTAGCTCAGGAAAATTATGAGTTAAATTAGTGTGAAAGGTGTGCATATGTGTCTGTGCGTATGTTGCCTATGTAGATTATGGATGTTCACAATTGGTTGTCTAAATGAGGTTCACAAGGGAAACATGAATAGCTCTGGAATCTGGCCCACTCCTCTCCAAGGGAGAATTTGAATTCTGCCTAAAAGGGAACAGGAAATTGGAACTTCTAGGCTGGTCCCTCTGCTCTTCTCAAAGAGTGGGTACTAATCTAAAATTATATCTGCCCATTATACTGTTAGTTTATGGAAAATGTTTTTTGTTATTAGATTCAAGATACTCCCCTGATCACCAGCCCTTTAAGAGGAAGGAATAAAGCATCTATCTGAAAATTGGGTTCCCTTTATCACCAAATATTAGTTAAATTGAAACCATCACAATTAGTGAATAGCAAATAAAACCTTTAATTCAATCAGAAAGCCATCAGAAATCAGAGAAATTTTATAAATGAGACTACAACAAATGATCCACAGAATGAATGTGTTCTCCCTTTGGGAATGAGATAAGTCAGCTTGACTGACAGTTATTGACCTCACCTACTGGGAAAGTCTCTAAAGTTTTTAGAGAGGCAAATTAGAAATGGGGCTGTCTTTCTTCAACACAAATGGCTTCAAAGTCTGTTTTCTTTCCATATTTCTCTTTGAAGGAGTTCTGTGTTTTCTCAAAGTTAGAAGCAAGAAGAAGGGGCCTCTTCCCTCAAAGTCCACCCAACTTGATCCTTCATACCGGCATTCAGCATTGGATAATTATGCTTTCCTTTAATAATGACAGCCCTATGCAAATGCACTGGTTCTGAACTCTGGTTTTTATCAGAAATATAGACCATAGACAAACTTTGGTATTTTCTTTAATGAATGGGTTTACACCACCTATATAGAGGATATTTGCTCTTAAATCAAAGAGTAAAGGCCCAGACATGAGTCAGATTCTCTCTCCATGCTCCTTTCTCCCTTCATTTTCTCATTCAAATTCATTCATTTTCTCAACAAATTACAATACTGAATACAACATTGAAATACAATACAAAAATACGATACTGAAAAAGTCCTAAAGCATAAATCTGGAAGGGGAAATTACAGATAATACCTAACCAATAACTAGCCTGGAAGTTGTGAAAAAGAATTGTCCCTAACATATGATATAGATGGACCTTTTTCTGCACAAAAAGGGAAAAATTCGTAAACTATATTGGGAATTACCATTCCATCATTTGAATTTAGATGCAGACTTGAAGGACTATAGCATGTCTGCTATGTTCAGCTGGTTTTAAAGAATATCCTTTAAAAATATCTTATTTGAACATGTGAGTCTCATATGTTGATTTTCTCATTTTTCATTCTCCAATGGGTATGCTAATTTCTCACATAATCTTTCATTTTTCCCATCAAATTTAGAAGCTTTTCTGGAGCTTCCTTAATGTTAATCCCTTTCCTTTGTTGATCATTTCTATTTTGTAGGAATTTGTATTTTTATCCTGTGTATAGCTTGTTTGTTCTTAGATTGTTTGCATGTTGCCTGTGAAAAGCAGAGAATTTTTTTGTCTTTGTATCCTGGCATTTAGCACAATGCCTGGCACATATTAGAAACTGAATAAATGTTTATTAAATGACTGACTGACTAAATTGAAATGGGCGAGAGAAACTAATTCTTTTCTTTTAAAAACTCCCAGAACTCATGTAGCCCTCATTCAAATTACTGCAGTGATAAGCTCTCATTTGATGCTTATGGGATATTCATGTGAAAAAGTCTAGTAGATATTTGGAATTCAGGAGAAAGAAGAGTAACTGGTTTTTTAGGTATGGAAATAATATGCATAAAGATGATACTTGAACCCATGAGAGCTAATGAGTTCATTCAAAAAGATAATGTAGACAAAGAGAGAGGTTAAGAAAGCTGTGCTATGACAGAATTCTGGGGTATGGTCAATCATAGATGTGGGATATTAATAATATACTAGAGGAGAATGAGAAGGCAAAATTAGACAACTAACCAATTAGTCAATCAATGAATAAACATTTATTAAGCCCCCACTATATGCCAGGCACTGAACTAAAAGCTGGTGATACAAAAGGAGGCAAACAATAATCCCTGTCTTCAAGAAGCTTTTAATTCAATGCAAGAAACAACACACAAATAAATATGTATGAAGAAGATATACTCAGAATAAATAGAAAATAATTTACAGAGGAAGCTACTAGAATTAAGAAAGGTTGGGGAAGGCTTCCTGCAAAAAAAAAATAGGGTATTAGTTGGGAATTGAAGAAAGCTAAGAAATCAGTAGGTGGAATTGAGGAGGGACAACATTTAGGAATAGAAAATAGTCATAGAGAATACTTGGAACTGAGAGGTGGAGTGTCTTGTTTATGAAACAGCCAGGAGACCAGCTTTACTGGATCAAAGAGTACATGTCAGGGAGTAAAGTGTAAAAAGACTGGAAAGGTAGCAGGGAGCTGGATTATGAAGAATTTTCTGCGAAAACAAAGAATTTTGTATTTGGTCCTGGAGGCAATAGGGAGCCACTGGAGTTTAATTGAATAGGGATTGGAGCTTTATTTTATGAAAATCACTTTGGGGGCTTTAGGATTCCTTTAGAATTGCTGATTTCTTGATTTTTGAGGCTCGGAGAGTCACAGGATAAAGTGAGAAGAATATAGATCCTCAAGTCAGATGCCTGGTTTCAAATCTTACTCTGTTATCTACTACCTATATTACCATGGATAAATTACTGACTGCCTTGGGCCTTAATTTCCTTATCTGTCAAGTGAAGAACTTGGGCTCTGAAGTCCTTTCTATCTCTCTATCAATTTCATCCACTTTTGAATTCTGCTGTCTGATTGACTTGGTATAGGGCTCACCTATTTCTTGTTACCATTTCAGCAAAGTTAAGAAAAACCAATAAGAACAAATGGTTTGTTGTAGAGTATCCTTTTGGGTGATCTAAATGAGAAAATTAGAAAAAAAAGGGATAGAAGAAAAATAGTTATTGTTCTTTTTTGTTTCTTTTAAGGGCAGAAACAGAGAATAAAAAGGAGACAGGCTTGTAACATTTGTAGAAACAGCAAAAATATGTGATGAATACTTTCTTTCTTGAAAAAACTCAAAGTTAGAGGATGGCACTTGTGAACACCAAATGGGAATACAGACAAAAATTGATTGCATCTTGTCAGTTATGAGGCTTATAATGTATGATGGATCAGGGTTTGGACAACTTATCTCCATCGTGCAGTCTGACTGCAAATTCTAAGTAATCTATATTTAAATCTTTGAGGAATCATGATACAAATATGCCCTCAATTGTTATATTTTCTGCACATGCTGAACAGACCTTGGATCTGTCAATCTGAGCTGTGGGCAATTGTTGATGGACAATGCAGGGCTGGAAGCCAGGACCAACAGAGCCAAGGCAGAAGTGCAGAATAAAGTTCAAGGTCTTGTCAAGTCGACAGTCCAGAACAAAGAAGAATGTTGAAAAAAAAGTCATTGCTGAAAGCCAGAGCAGTAAGTCTAAACTAAGCAAATACTCAGTTATTAATCAGAAGTTAGTTTGAGCAGAGCCATGAAGAGACATAACTAAGGTGGGGAGCTCAGGGTTTTGTTTCTGAAAGGTCAAATTTAGAGGGTGCTAACGACTTACAGTGCTTCAACAGTTTAGAACCATCAGAGATTAGCACTAAGTAAGAATTAAGAATCTGTATTCTTCCAGACGTGGGGTAGTGAGGCAGAATGGTCCAGTGCTCGGGGCTTTGCCAATAGAACATCCAGGCAGATTGGGAATATACCAATGCACATGATTCATACTTTTCCCCTGTGGCTGAGACAAGCTAGATGAATTTCTCCTTGGCTTCAACCCACCCCATTCCTTAGCTGACACTTCTCAACACAGAGACACACATATACATACACACACACACCCCCATAGAGAACATCCCTAGGGTTTGTTTCATATAATTTGCCATGAGTTTGTTCATTCTATTTGTTCTAGGTATAAAACCTGCTAGTTATGAATCTGAGTCAAGAGGCAGGGTCAATATAGGAATTCAGGATTAGAGTCAAGCAGTGAATTATAATCCTAGATCAAAGATCATTGAACAACCCGGAGAGCAGAAGCATACACTGTGAGCTAGAGAAAAGTTTCTTGAAACTGAGACAAAGCTTGTCTCAGTAAAGATATGCCATAGGAAGCACCGATATGTGATCAGTAGAGTCTGGAGGGTTAAAGTCTGCAACAATATAATGAATTGCCACGCAATGGCTGGTCCAACCAGGAGCCTGATTAAATGGCCTGATGTCACTGATATAATTCATACAAATTTACCTATTCGTATGGCTTCTCTTGCCCGGCGTCCTTTGACAATTGATCTTGATGCTCTTTACAAGAGAGAATAGCTCAAAAGGTATGACCAAAGACACCATCTTTGCCAAACTTGGGACATATATTCATCATCCAGACAAGTCCTTGGAAGAATCTGTATTCTTCCAGATGTGGGGTAGTGAGGCAGAATGGTCCAGTGCTCAGGGCTTTGCCAATGGAACATCCAAGCAGATTGGGAATATACCAATGGACATGAAGGGAAAGGTATCCAAGGACAATCAAACCTTATCAACGTGCTGCTGTGCTATGGAAACCCCGTCTGTACTGCTTTCTCATCTGCAAGATCACATTCTGTAAAACAAACAATATAGTTAGGATCGGTTTCACAAATGCTCTTTCTCCTTGTTTCTCTGTCTCTTTCTCTTTGTGTGGTTTATCTCTTATTCTATTTTTGTCTTTCTGCCTCCCTGTCTGTCTGTCTGAAGGAGGGAGGGAAGGCAGCATCTGTGGTTGATAGTTTTGAGAAGTATACCCAAATGCTGCATTCCCTAGCATCCTCACAGATTAGCTGTACTGCACTTATTGCTAACAGTATGGTATAAAGCCATCAGATCATTTAACAAACATTTTTATTTTAAATTTAGCAAACACTATTAAATGCTGGCAGTCAAATAAAGATAAAAACAAAATGCAAAATCTTATTCTGAGCCCTTAGTTTTGAGGCAGAACCAAAATAATGTTAACAAATAGAAAACAAAAGCAGGCTTTCTTATAGGCCAACTGTTTTGGACTCGTTTTCCTTCCTTCACTTCCTTCCTCTCTCCTTCCTTCCTTCCTTCCTTCCTTCCTTCCTTCCTTCCTTCCTTCC
>JAJPUD010002352.1:225094-243898 GCA_023553655.1 Myrmecobius fasciatus
ATATATACATATATACATATATTATTATATTTCAATATAATCAGTTTCATTTGTAATCCAGTGCATATTTTAAAGCATTTACAAATATGTTGAGAGCATATGACCATAGATTTCCCCAGACTGCTAAAAGGATGATGCTACAAAAAACTAGTTAAGAATCCCTGCTCTAAATTATGAGCTCCATCCACCTCCATCATCTTCTTACTGCTAGAACTTGAAAAGAAAATGAATCCTGAGGACCTGAACAGAATTCTAGGATTTTTCACAGAAATAACTTTTTCTGAGATGCCCATTGTCATGAAGCTTTCTGGTAAGTGGACATTTTACATCAGTGTTAAAGTAGAGAGGATTCTGAATGTAAGAAGGGAGACGTTGCTACCAGCGTGAACTTCAATGAATTCCTTGACTTCCCTGAATCTTAGTTTGCTCAAATGTAAAATGAGGAGTTTTGACTACATGATCTCTGAATTCCCTGTTGGTTCTAGAATCTATTATGCTAAGGAAGGAAAAAGGGGGGAAAGAAATAAGTAGGGAAACAGGAAAAAAAATTTGGTTCTAAATAGGAAGTAAATTTGAAAGAATTTTGGGTTCTTAAATAGTAGCTCTTAGATTGCTATAAAATGCTCTCGCAGCACATTTAAAATGCACTGTTCAGTTAAGCCTATTTCATTGTTAATATGGTACCACCCACAATTAGGATCAAAACTTTAGGTTTTGTTCAGGAAAATGAAGTTTTGGTAGAATAAAATTCAGAAATATAGACAGCCATGGACAGGAGTTTGAAATTCTGTATTTTTTCTTTCCTTTAAAGGCTGAGAAGAGAAATTAGAAAATAATTAGTAGGAGAAGTGATAGAGAAAAAGAAGAGCATTATGACATGTAAATTTGCATAATTTGCCAGTTATAGCAGCAGCAAAGATTGCATGGCTTTTAACTACATGTTTAGGAATAATTCTTCAACATATGAGGCAGTTCAATTTTAATAGTAGTATATCCAGTCCTTGGTTTTAAATAAATACATAAATGTGTGTATATTTTTATATGTAAATCTATAGATACAGATAAATATATATATATATGTGTATATGTATATACTAATAAATACTAATGTAAATACTAATAAATAAATATGTGTGTGTGTATACACATAGCCACACAAGCCTGGAATTTCATTAGCATATGGTTTTTCTGATTTATGTGATATGTAACCTCCTATCACCCAGGCAGACTTGGGCTGAGGAAGACCAGAGTTCCAATCTTACCATACTTATTAGCTTTGTGACCTTAGTCAAGTCATTTAGGCAAATAACCATGACTGACCTGGGAATATCCTTAATGTTTCATCAATAAGAGATAAAGGGCCAAAGGGTGGAAGCATTTTCCAAGGTTATTGAGAAATGGTGGGGACATCCATGAGATTCAGGAGCAAAGCATGGAGAGAAATCAGGTTTTAGGCTTCATCTTCTCATCAGTCCTGATTATATTCTTATTTTACCCTTTGTTCTTCTCCTCATTGTAATACATTTTCAAGGATAATAGCTGCTAAAAAAGTTTCTGATGCCATCTCATTTTTAACATCTAATTTGCTAGAGGGATGATATACCAACAGTATAGCTCAGTATCTCTCATATCTTTCTTTTTCAGGTTCTTTACTCTAATTTCCACCCTGATCTCTGTTGTCTGACTGTTTCTATACCTCTCTCTTTCTCTCTCTGACCCTTCCCACCTCCATTCCCTCCCATCCCCCTCATTTAAAATAAAGGACATAGTTGTGATCCAGGGACAGCTTTAACTACCATCAGATGAAGAGATTAACCAGAGTTGAAAGACATTTCTTTTACTTTCTTTTTCCTATAGCAGTAAAACTAACCTGCATTTAATATACCTATATTAGCTAATTGGTTTTGGAAGAAAAACAAGTATAGGACTACTTTTACAAATAACTTGGAATATTCCTCTAATCTTCTATATCTGATGAAATTAGGATCCCAATTTCTTGATAACTTATTCAGCTAATTCACACTCATTATTGCTATAGTGAACTGGTTGTTTGCTTTTCTGGGATTCTTGCCAGGGACTTGTAAGTAAGACTTAATTTTATAGTAGACTTTTTACTCCTTTTCTCAGAATTTCCAGCCTTTATTCATGTTATATAATATTCCTTTTCCAGGTATATCTGATCTGCAATTATTAGATTCTGTTAAAGCCCTAACACAAAAAGTAACTGGACTCAGTTATCAACTGTGAGAAGGATTTTTTGAAGAAATCCATTTCTATGCCTAGCAAAATGGCAATTAGCTAACCTGTTAAGATAATTAATATTGTATTTACCAATATATGTATCTTTTCTCTCTCTCTACTAGATTTAAAGCATGGGCCAAAATTTATTGATCCTTGTATGCCTCTTCGCATCTAGAATAGTGTTTTGCTCATGGTAGATGCTTAATGAATGCCTGTTGATTGAATGAATGAATGAATACTCTAGTCTAGAATTCCTCCTCTAATTTCATCCTATGAGTTATAGACTCTTGGACATCTCTAAGAGACTTTGAAATAATTTACTACAAGATTCTACCCCAAATCCTTATTACAACATTATTAACAAATAGTTAACCAAATATTGCTTGAATACATTTAGTGATGAAGAATCAACTGCTTGGAAAGTCTGAAAATATATGAACATTTGAATGGCAGCCTTCAGGAAAGGACACCTGGAATTTAACCAGGGGTTTTATACACAGTGGCAACTTGAATAGTGGAAATATTAAGACCAAGACGAAGAGAGTATGATGGCAAATATGACCTTATTTTGATATCCATTAAATCTCTTCCTAATAATTCTGTCTGTATTAGACAGATCTTAGGACCTATTTTAGGCATAGCTTAGGGAATAGAGAAGAGTGATGAGCCCTCTATATTGTTGAAAAAATATATAAGAATTGCTTATATTCAACGGATGTTAGGGGAGGCAGATAGTGAACAATGTGAATAAAATGTGGAGGAAAGAAAGTGCTTATTAGGCAAACAATTATTATAAATCATGAAATTATTATGACTAGGCCCACTAAAAATTTATACTCCTTTCTGTTGACATTTTCTGGACATCATTGGAGCACACAGATTGTTTATTACACAGTTTTTGCTACATGATTAACCCAACTTTCCCCCTCTAGTGACAGCATTCACTTCTACCCAAATCTTTATTGGCAATTTATTGCAAACCTATTTACCCTCACACTGTGTATCTGCATTTGCCTTTCTATGACTTGAGACTTTTAGTTATTTTGTAGACTCTGGTATTACATGATCCACAGACATACAAAAACACTAGGGGAATATTAGTGTTAAAATTGGTTGTTTCAAAAAGCATGGGGCTATTAAAAACATTGTTCAATTTTTTAATTCAATCCATACTTTTCTTTTGTTTCTATTCAGTTTGAGACAAGTTCGTTGTACAGCTTTGTGTCTGTCCAAGATAAATAGATTAAATGTCTGATAAATGAAGCAGTTTTTTATTTGAAAAATGAAACAGAACAATGTACCAGCCCAGTGATCTCTCCATCCAACTGCATTTTGAAGAACAGAAATTCTTCATGCATTGTATTTTTCCTTTGTGGATAGTTAGGCTAACATCTTTTGAATAATCACATATTTAATGTGGGATGCTTTGCATTTGATGAAAATTTTTAAAAAATGTCATATGTAAGCAGGAGCATCTGGAGGACCTTCCAATCTATGGGCAATCTATCTTCTAGTTGGATTGTGTGCTGGATATTTCTCCTTATAGTTTTAATTGTGGGTGTTGCCCCTGCACAGAATATTAGTGTAGGCTGCTTACAGTTTGATGAACTGCCCCTATAGCTGGGATGTGTAGTTGTGCTGGTTGTGGCAACATCTGTTCACTGTCAGAACTCGAGTTGTTTATGGAAATAGCTGTGAGGCAAACAGCTGACTTCATTTCTCCTACTGACATTGGAAATAGTAACACTTCTCTAGGTAATATTATTGGGTAAATATTGCCAAAATACATTATATTAATGTTTTGTGAATAAGTCTACTAATTCAATCTCTTATTTCTATAATATCTATTTATTAATCTGGTTTCATTGAAAGCCACTAAAATGCCAAATATATATCCTTAAGTAGAGAAAAAAAATCTCTGGGCTGCCATTTTGTTTTGAGATGGTAGCCTGAATCACAAATCAGACCTAAGAAGTATACCCTTTTGTATTGTACAAATTCAATTGCTCAGTCAGCACCTTAGAAGTTTACCCTGGAACAAAGAAATAGACAGATAGACAAATGCAAAATGCCAAGCAGTCAAATTGAAACAGAAACTTCATTTCCTTGGGTCAATACAGTGTTAAACATTCTATAATTCCGGTGAATAGGACAGCATTTGAGAAAATGCTAGTTGAAAAATATATGCTTACATTTCAATAGTAGAGAATGAAAGAAGGGCATAGAATAAAAGAAGGAAACAAGGAGAAGAGAAGGAGAAATAAAAGAAATAGAGAGGAGGGCTGCAAAGGAGAAGATTATGGTGTAAGGAAGTGGATAAGAATGTAATCATCATAGATTGAGCTGCAAGACTCTTTATTTCAACTAAAATACCTATTCACTTGGACCAGTTGCTAAGAAGGGCAGTATAGTGTAGTGAAAAGATCATTGTCCTTGGGTTCAGGGAACCTGGATTCAAATCCCTCACTGGGGATCCCTCAATTATTCCAATTATGTGTAACCACAGCTAGGGAATAAATATTTGGCTTAACTAAAAAAAAAAAAGAAAAGAAAAAGAAAGAAAAATGAGCTAATTTTATTCTTTGTAGCTGACCTTCACCCTTGTTAGGCAAAGACATTCTTTTTTCAATTCCTTGCTTCAACCATCCCTGTGACTTTCACTTAGTCAAAGCTTTCACTCTGTCCTTCACTCAGGGTTTGATTGGGGTATTAATTCTGACTAGAGTGAAAAATGAAAGTTTGTTCTTCCAAAGATTAAGGAAGAATCATTCTTTCTCTCTCTCTCTCTCTTTCTTTCTTTTTCTTTTTCTTTTTCTTCCCTCTATCCCTCTCTCTCTCTCATTCTTTCTTTCTTTTCTTCAAACCTCTTTTTCTCTAAAATCACTATTACAGGTCAATTACACTGCAGTGGACCATGAAATCCAGATTTTTAAAATTCAGTTTAGCAGTTCTTCACTCCATTTAAAAAGTTTATGAAATATAGCAAACAATGAGATTCTTTCTCATGTATATCAGGATTCTTCAGGGAGATAGCATCTTCCTTGCTATCCCTGAACCCTGAACAATTAAGAGGACCTATTTTTTGGTTTTGTGTCTCTGCCAAAAAATTAAAAAAAAAACCCTTAATCAAATTAAATGTGCAAACCAGAAGCAGTTACAATTGATTAAAAAGTTATCTAAATTAGACACCAAGCTAATTAAACAGAAAATATAAATGAACCTTAAAGAATGGGAAAACTTGGCTATAATACCTTCTCTCCCTTTCTTTGATCCATTTGCTTGTAGACATGGATTTAGGCTGCTCTAACAGACTTCAAGAACTAAAATGGTGGCATAGGGAGAGCCTTGTTGGCAACTCAGACCCTCATTATCCTAGCTGTTTCCCATCTCCCCTTCTGGCTTGAATCTCCTGATGGAATTTGAATGGTAATCAAACATCCACAGTCCTTGCTCACCCCTATTATCTATTTCTCAAGATACTTTTCTTGGAGGTGGGAACAAAACAAGACTAATCTTTTAAAATTCCATCAGTCCCTCTTTATTCCATGGATTCTGAAGTGCCACAAAGGAATTCAATTCTGGACTGCAAAGTTTCATTTCTCATTTCTCCTTATTATTCTGACACCAGACAGAGATATTTCATTATATTTAAATTAAAGGAGTTTTATTACATGTCCTTCCAAATTCCTTCTGATCTTAGATCTATGATTTTCTAATCTTTTGCTTTATAGGTAAGGAAAACAGACCTAGGGAAGTAAAATGATTTTCTAGAGCTTCCTAGGAACTATCAGAGAAGTATTTACTCCTAAGTTCTCTGATTTTTAGTCATGTACTTTCTTTATTGTATCTTGCCTCTAATAAGAAAGGAAGAAAGGAAAGAGAGAGAGAAAGAGAGAGAGAAAAAGAAAGAGAGAGAGAGAGAGGAAGAAAGAAAAGAAAGAAAAAAGAAAGAAAAGAAGAGAAAAGAAAAAAGAAAGGAAGGAAGGCGGTAAAAAAGAAAGGAGGAAGGAAGGAAGAAAGAAAGAAAGGATACTCAGAGACAAAACATAAATGAGTACAATGAAGAGGATAAGTGAAGGAAAAGAAGAAACAGAGGCAGATAAGACTAGTTATCTTCCTCTTTAGAATTTCCATTTGTCAGATCTTATGTGAATAAATTTTTTAGAACATTTTAAGGTTTAAAATGTACTTTATGAAAATATTTATTAATCATTTGGATCTGGGATCTTAGCAACATGAGCATTTTCTAGCCTCCACATTCCTATTTCTTTCTTTCTTCTTTTTCATAGGAATTAGAGTTAAAAAGGACCTTAGAGAACATGGAGTCCTATTCTCCTTAGATCCTGTTTTTTTTTTTTTAAAGCTTTTTATTTGTATGACATGTATATGGGTAGTTTCCCAACATTGATCTTTACAAAGCTTTCCATTACAAATTTTACCCCCAGTCCCCTCCCCTCCCCTAGATGGCAGGAAGTCCACTACATGCTAATAATGTTGAAATGCTTGAGAAGTTATGCAAGAAAAATCCTATCTACAAGAAAAAAAAAGAATCAGAGAAAGGCAACACAATGCAAGCAAATGTCAATAGAGATGATGAAAATGTTATGTTGTGGTCCATATTTCATATCCCTCTCTCTGGGTGTATATGATTTTCTTCATTGAACAATTTAAACTGGTTTGAGACAATTCTTTGTTGCAGAGAGCCATGTCCATCAGAATTGATCATCATGTAATACTGTTGTTGCCTTGTATGATGATCTCCTGGTTCTGCTCGTTTCACTCAGCATCAGTTCATGCAAGTCCCTCCAGGCCTCTCTGAAATCATCCTGCTGGTCGTTTCTTACAGAGCAATAATATTCCATAACATTTATATACCATAATTTATTCAGCCACTCTCCAATTGATAGGCATCCCTTCAGTTTCCAGTTTCTAGCCACTACAAAAAGGGCTGCCACAAACATTCTTGCACAGGTGGGTCCCTTTCCCTCCTCTAAGATCTCTTTGGGATATAGGCCCAGTAGAAACACTGCTGGGTCAAAGGGTATGCACAGTTTGACAACTTTTTGAGCATAGATCCTGTTTTATAGAGAAATAAACTAACACTGAGAAAGATTAAATGATTTGCTTAGGGTAACATAATAAATATGTGAATTAAAACTGGAACCAAGGCCTTCCTGACTCTAAATTCAGGGCTTAGTCCATTAAGCCTTGCTGTTTTTCATGCTATTGTCATATTTCTCACATTGGTTCTCTTTCTCTGTTTACATGATCATTAATCCAGCTGGGATCTTTATCACTTCTTGGTTCAACTACTGTAATAAGTTTCTAATTAGTCTACCTGACTTAAATTTCTCCCCTCCCTAATGCATTTTTCAAATAGCTGCCAAAGTTATATTCATAATACTTAGGTCTTGTCATGCCAGTCCCTCACACAAAAAACTCCAGGGGAATTCTATTATCTCTAGAATCTAATACAATTTCTTGTTTTCGTATTTAGTAGTATTTTATTTTTCCAATTACATGTAAAGATAGTTTTCAACACTCATTTTTGTAAGATGTTGAATTCCAATTTTTCACCTTCCTTCCTTACCTCCCCTTCCCCAAGACATCAAGTAATCTAATATGTTATACATATTTTAAAACATATTTCCATATTAGTCATGTTGTGAAAGGAAAATTGGAACAAAAGGGAAAGACCACAAGAATTAAAAAGAAAAAGAAAAAGCTGAAAATAGTATGCTTCAGTCTGCATTCAGTTCCCATCTCTGGTTGTGGATAGCATTTTCCATCCCGAGTCTATTGCAGTTGTCTTGCATTATTGTATTGCTGAGAAGAGCTGTCTATCATGATTGATCATCACACAATCTTTCCTTTTTTAAATGAAAGCTTTTTATTTGCAAAACATATGTATGGGTAATTTTTCAACATTGACCCTTACAAAGCTTTCTGTTAAAACCTTTTCCCTCCTACCCCCCACCCTCTCCCCTAGATGGCAGGAAGTCTACTACATTTTAATTATGTTAAAATATTTGACAAATCGAATATATGTATACATATTTTTACAGTTATCTTGCTGTGCAAGAAAAGACGAATCTACAAGAAAAAAAATCTGAGAAGGGAAACATAATGCAAGCAAACATCAACAGAGAACATGAAAATGTTATATTGTGGTCCACATTTCATATCCCTCTCTCTGGGTGTATATGGCTTTCTTCAGTGAACATTTGGAACTGGTTTGAAACATTTCATTGTTGAAGAAAACCCTGTCCATCAGAATTGATCATCATATAGTCTTCTTGTTGCTGTGTATGATGATCTCCTGGTTCTGCTCATTTCACTTAGCATCAGTTCATATAAGTCTCTCCAGGCCTCTCTGAAGTCATCCTGCTGGTCGTTTCTTACAGAAAAATAATATTCCATAACATTCATATACCATAATTTATTCAGCCATTCTCCAGTTGATGAGCATCCATTCAGTTTCCAGT
The DNA here is from genome assembly GCA_023553655.1 of Myrmecobius fasciatus. NCBI lineage: Eukaryota > Metazoa > Chordata > Mammalia > Dasyuromorphia > Myrmecobiidae > Myrmecobius > Myrmecobius fasciatus. The sequence continues at coordinate 233,821 of JAJPUD010002352.1, forward strand.
TTCTAGCCACTACACAAAGGGCTGCCACAAACATTCTTGCACATGTGGGGCCCTTTCCTTCCTTTAAGATCTCTTTGGGATATAAGCCCAATAGAAACACTGCTGGGTCAAAGGGTATGCACAGTTTGATAACTTTTTGAGCATCATCACACAATCTTGCTATTACAATATAAATGTTCTCCTGGTTTTGCTCACTTCACTCAGCATCAATTCATGTAAGTCTTTCCAGGTTTTTATGAAATCTGTCTACTTGTCCTTTCTTATGGAATAGTATTCATTCCTATATCACAACATGTCCAGCTATTCCCCAATTGATGGACATCCCCTTAATTTCCAATTCTTAGCCTCCACAAAAAGAGCTGCTACAAATACTTTTGCACATGTGGGTTCTTTTCTCTTTGGGATACAGACCCTGTAGTGGCCCTGGTGAATCAAAGGGTATATGTATAATACAAAGTCTTTTGCTGAGCATCAAAGTCTCTTTGCAATCTGACTCCTAACTATCCATTTAGACTTACTACACATTACTCTGCTTCACACATTCAACCAAATCAAATTATTTGTTGTCTTTTGCAGGTCATATTCCAGAGAATTAGGATGAAGATTGGATTCCAGAAAGGAGAACATGGAAAAATATCTATCTCCAGTTCTGGGGAGATAGAATCAGATATCACTGGTGGAAGATCCCACTGGTACTTCACTCTTATAGAAGAGTAATTCGAAAGATAGTGTGATTGATTTTACCTACACTAGGGGATATTTTCAGGCCCCAAAACCTTTATTCTATTTTATTTTTTCTGTTGTTGTCACAGAAGTGTAGCTATTTGGAGAGAGCTGACAGAAGACCGGGTCTCCTGGGCTCATGCTCAGTTCATTTAAACAACAACACACAAATAACTTTGAGAGCTCAAATAAAATGGCACACACTGCTGCTGGGTTCTTGGAAATTCAGTTGTGGCACATGTGCCTGGATTGCTGGTGCTGATTTCCCAAGGCACCCAAGCTAAGCACCAGATTACTATTAAGAGCAGGATTGAACATTGTGGAAGCCATTATTTCTCTTTAATTGTTCTTTCTGTTACCTCTGTATATCCTATGTAATTATTCTGACTACTTCTGAGCCTTGGACAATTGTATACCATTCATCATCATCATACCAAAAGGAAATCTACAAGTGATGCTATGTCTCATTAAGGGACTTTCTTTGTTGCTATTTTGTTTATGTTGCAATTTAACATCAGAATCAATACAATGTACTTATTTTCACGAACTTTAATTTATGTAAAAGTTTTCAGTGGAACTGACATCAAAAGGATTTGTAATTATAATATAACATTGATTTTATAATGAAAGAATCATTTAGACCAATGTTTCACCTTCCACAATACAATTCTGGATCTGAAATATATTGACAAAGCCTATAAAATGCTGGTGCAAAAAGCCTAGGAATGTAGATTATTCTTAGGATACAAGCGATTTGGGGACATTTTTTGAGGAAAGCAAACCTATTTTAATATTGAGAATTGCCATAATACTTTTGGCATACACATGCTTTCCCATCATTTTTTAGAAGATAAATGTAAATTTTTTTTCACAGGGTTACTATTAACAATATAACCAGTACCAAATATAACAATTAACAAAATAACCAATTTTACAGAACTGCAAGATATACAAAATAATATACAAGTATCACATTTGATCCTCAGAATAACCCTGGGAGATTAGTAGCATTATTATCTCCATTTTATAGATGAGGAAACTGAGGTAGACAGTTAAGCAACTTGTCCAGCATCATATCGCTGGTTTCTAAGGCTATATTTTAACTCTGTTTTTCATTATTCTTGGGCCACTACTCCATCCCCTGTGGTACCTAGATGTCTAATGTGAAAACTAGAGTTAAATATAAAACACTTTGGGCATTGGATTTTTAAATTCAAATTTTACTCTTAAGAATTATGCTGTTTAGGTGAAATCCTTAGAATAATCTAAGGGCTAGAAATGGAAATCTGTTTATGATCATTAACAATTTTTTTCTCAATTTATATCATAAGTGTTATAGATGATCAGAGAGTTCAGAATTTTATTGGAGGGTATAGCAGTGAAGGAAGACTTTACCAAAGAAGGGAACTTGACCTCATCCTTGAAGAGATATGGCCAATAGAAGGACATTTCTGGTGGTATATATGGTTTAATGCTTCTTTATAATACCAAGAGATGCCTTTCATATTCAGTCAATAAACATTTATTAAACTCATATTATATGCTGGGCACTTTGCTAGATAAAGGCAAAAAAGTCAATGTCTCTCTTCAAGGAATGCACATTCTAATAGGGGAGCCAACATGCAAACAACTATGGATATACCTGCTATGAAAAGTGTGAATGGGAGGCAATCTCAAAGAAAAAGTATTAGAAATGAGATGAATAGGAAAATACTAATTGCAGAAAGTAGAATATGAGGTGAGTCTTGAAGGGAACTAAATGACAGAGGTGAGGAAGGAGAATATTTCAGGCATGAAGAACATTAAATGAAAAGGAATGGAATTGAAAGATGTGGGTCATGTGGAAGACACAATATGAAGGAAGGTTAGTTTTGTTGCATTATAGAGTCCCTGGAGATGCATAAGGTATAACAATCTTGGAAAGGTAGGAAGGGGCCAAGTTTGAAAGGTTTTAAAGGTTGAACAGTGGTTTTTTTTTTGATTCAGGATGTTTATTGAGTAGGGAGAATGACATGGTCAGAGATGTATTTGTATATAATTTTGACAGGTGAGTGGATAATGTATTAGAGTAGGGAAAAACTTGGGGCAGAGAACATAACCAGGTTATAATAATGTATGGAGGTAATGAGGGTCTCCATCAGAGTGAAGGCTATGTGAGAGGAATGAAAAATATATCTATATCTATCTATCTATCTATTGTGGATAGTTGCACATGGGAGATATTGTGAAGAAATAAACAATAGGACTTGAAAAGTTATTAGATAAGAGAGAGAGAAGTGTCACTAGCTTATGGGCCTACCAGTTGGGAAAGAGAAGTTGGGAAGAAGGGATGATTTGAGGGAAAAGTAATGAGTTCTCATTTAAATACATTGAATTTAATATAGGTTAAAATCCAGACAGATGGATTTCCTGTGTATGATTGCCTCTAGGTATTTTGGCTGAGATCAAGCATAGCTGAACAGTTGAAGACAATTTGCCAAATCATCAAGTCAGAGCTTAACCATGTAACATTAACTGAAATCTGCCTGTTATTCTGCATCTTTTAACATCAACCAAATAATAATCAAATACATGTGCTGATCTACTAATTTGCACATATGCATGGAACCTAAACCTTTCAGTGGCCAGCTCAGTAGCATTGTGGATAGAGCATGGGCCTGGTGTTAGACCCATATTGAGTTCAAATCTGGCCTTAGATACTTAACTGTGTGACTATGGGCAAGTTACTTAACCCTGTTTGCCTCAGTTTATTCGTTTATAAAATGAGAAGGAAATGGCAAATCCCTCCAATATCTTTGCCAAGGGTTACCAAGGGTCAGACATAGTAACAAAAACCTTTCAGTAGACTGCAATAACTACTCTGGTCACTAAAGGGTACTCAAAGTACTCAAAATGGATCTGTATCCATTAAGGGTGGATGTGGGCTAAACACTTCACTACTTTTTTTGGGGTGGAAAAGTGACTTTCTTTCTTTTACTCAGTGCTGCTTCCTGAGTTCAATATCTGAGGGATGATTAGTGAAATACTAAACTAATAACTGCTTTGATTATATTGGCTCAGCCCCCATTTCCCTTGGATTACAAAAGTATTATTTTTTTCCTTGCTATAATCCCCACACCAACATATATGTAACTACAATTTAATTTGATTATAAACGAAAGTAAAACAAATTCACTTATCTATTCTTATACCTACAAGTTACTCCATGAGAGATAGGCATCTTTCCTCCCCGCTCACCACTTCTTCCTCTCACTCATTCTTCTGTGGTAGAAATTTCCTGAGTTTTTTTTTTTATTATTATTTATGCTAAACACTGACAAGTTGTTCCCCAAGGAAAAGATTGGCGGAGGAGCAGAGACTTTAATGCTTTTCCCAGTCTGAGTCTAACCAATGGCTAGAATCATCACAGTTGTTGGTAATTTTTAGTAAGCTCTGGGTGACTATTAATCTTGCTTTCTTTCCCCCCAGGCCAATCTCAGTCAAGCATTTGTTATTTCTCCCTCCTGGCCAAACTGATCGCCACCCTGATTCATCCTGGAAATTCTATTCTAAATCTCATCCATTATCCTCTTTTAATTTCTTCTGTTATGAGGGAAGATGAATTAGCATGACCTCCAAGGAAGCTCTGAAAGGTATAAATGCTCTGTTCTCGGAAAGAATCAAATACTTCGGAAATCTAGTCACTTACGAAGTCTTATCATTTCTGCCTCCTCAAAATCTCTCATATCCAGCCCCTTCTCTTCACTAATGCCAGAATCACCCTTTACTTTCACTCTGCTAAAAACTTCAGATTTGGGATGTATGTATATATGTATGCATGACTAATAACAAGTACAACAGAAGATTTTTTTTTTAATGGCAGGGCCTGTTTTGATTTTGTAATTCTACCTTCAATTCTTATCAGAGTCTCTGGCACATTAGTGGCACTGAATGAATGTGGTTGATTGATTTGATCCAGAAAAGCAGTTACAGGGAAACAAAAATTTTCCTGGATAATATAGATAAATAGAACATGGTGGGTCATATACAGCATGTCCCAAAAGTCTCAGTGCAATTTCACCAAGTCTTGTGGAACACATTGTGCATAAATGAGATTTAATAGGGAAAGTGAAAAGAACTACCTGTTTAAAATAGAAGATAATTAGCCAATAGAAAGAATGACAATGGTTGATCAGAAAAATAAAATGGAGCCAGAGTATAGAAAGTTCTACTAAATAGGGAGTCATTCAAAACACAATTGTTATTTATATTTACAGAGAGTTATGTGATAAAAGGAAATGTGTTGTAGAGGAAAGGGGATAAAACTTGCATCAGTCTAATAGATCTAGAATTCAAAGGTAGTTTAGTCTTAATGGAAGAATGAAAACCTCATTTTAACACTGAGAAGTAGAAGACCCAGAGGAGTCATGTTACTTTTCTGAAGTTGCACAAATAAGAGTCAAGAGATACCTGGATTCAAATCCTGCTTCCAGCTTATATTAGTAGTGATAACATGATCAAAATAATGATACTCAATTTTCTCATCTATAAAAGATGAAGAACAATACCTATAATATATATTTCAAACTTGTGTAGATCAAATATGATCATGTATGTGAAGGACTTTATAATTGTAAAACTTCAAATAAATATTGACTGTTGAATTGATAACTTTTCCTTTAAAAAGATTAACCCAGAATTATTTTATTTTCAGTGGGGAGAATGGATACAATTAGGACTAGCTTTGTACTTTGCAACTCAGGGATGAAATTGTGATGGCATGAGGGCCAAATGCACCATAAAACACTCTGTAGAACCTTAGGATAAAGGCACAAGGTTAGAAGTTGGAGTCTGGTAGACAATGTATAGCTCTACAGTTCTAGCCTTGAATGTTATAAATCTGTCCTACTTCACAAGCACCAAATTTATTTTAAAGCAAAGATGGAACAAACATATTGGAAGACATTTGGTGTCCAGAAGGGATAAATGAGAGCTCAGATCTTAGCTACTGTATTTCATCCCTAAGCTACTTTTCAAGACATTGTAAGCTAGCAATTGCCATCTCTTCTGATATTTAAAATGAAATATAGCTAGTCCAGCTTGAAATTATAAAAAATGGAGAAAATAATTTTTACTGTAAAATACTCCTCAGTATTTTCTCTAGTCCCATTCAGTTTAAAAATGGAAATCTGACAGTATGGTCAATAAATGTTACATGAACAAGTCTTTATGGTTAAATGGTTTAAAAAATCATATATATACATATATATATATCTCACATTAAATGTACACACATATAATGCATACATATAATTATAGGCCCATATATTTAGATAATGAACACATGCATATATGTAAGATAATGTTTATATCTATAAATTCATATTATATATATAATACTATATGTTTATGTAACACAATTATATATATACAAACACAATACTTTTACATATTTGTATGCTTATACTACATATGTATGTAATATATATAATATAAATGGATTATAATGTGATTTAAGAAAATAGATATATTCATTATTTTATCCATGTGGGTACTCCCTCACCATATCATATCTCAATCCTGCTGCAGTTTACCAGATAATTTTAATGAGTTGTGGCAAAAAAATTATTACCTGGTTGCTAACATTCTGGTTATGTTCTTCATCACACAAAGTTGATAAGGTTGGCCCTTGTGTGCCCAAATTCTTTATATATAAATTTTACTCTCTGTTTGCTATTAGTAAATCCCTTAAATTATTTTGTGGCTCAGTTCCTTCCGGAAAATGATGAAGGTTGGGCCAAATTATTTCTAAGTTCCTTTTTTTGACTTTAATGTTCTTGATATTTTAAAATATTATTAATTAGCTCTTTGGAAGAGAAAATCTCTTCAGTAAGACCTTAAGCTCCTTGATTATGTAGACTGTGTTTTTTCATTCTTTGTAGCTCCCTAAGTTTCTTGTGGAAGATATTTCACAGAATAAAGGAAATATCTTTTGAATGAATTAGATTATTCTTGTCTGGTTTCTGCCAATTTGTACCCCAGTGTCTGAAAAATAGCCATGCACTCTGAAGACACATAAATCTCACTATGGTTGTTCTCCATTGTAAAATGAAGAGGTTACATTGTAAGTCAGGGTCTTCAAAGCTTTACTTAAGAGAGACAATGAATGATACATAGTAAATAACTTCTATTCCCCTTATACAGAAATCCCAGTGGAAATTAACAAAAACAGTTATTTAGGGAAAAGATACGTTTTATTACCTTTCATTATCTTCAAACTACTTTGCATTTATTTTGTATATTTATGCATAAGTATATATGTACAAGTTTCTCTAACAATAAGTGTGCTTATATAGCAGTTTAAGATTTGTGAAACACTTGACAGATAATCCCATTTGATTTTCACAGCAACCCTGGGAGGTAGGTAATATTTTCATCCCCATTATACAGATAAGGAAACTGAAATTAATAGAGGTCATATAATTTGCTCAGGGTCACACATCTGCAAAATGTTTGAGGCAGTGTTTGAAATAACCAACTCTTGGTCTAATGCTCTCTTTAGTTAGCCACTTAAGGTAGGCTTTTTGAGGGCAGGAAATAGTTCATTTTTGTCTTTGTATTCCCAGGGCATAGGTTAGTGCCCCGCAAATGGTAAGTGCTCAGTAAATGAGTGATGATCAATTAAGAAGAAACAATGTGATTTTCTTAAAGGCTAAGTTTCTTTCAAGCTTTGCTCAGAGGCACTTTCGCAGCCAATGAGCCTTATCTAAGATTCTAATATTGCTAATTAAAAACGAAGCCTAGGTCATGAAGTTGTATTTGTTTTCCTTCTAAATATACATCTCCTTTTCTTACATTGTAAATTCTCTTAGGAAAAGAATCATATTTATCCCACTATCTTCCCTAGCATCTAATCCAGCACTTTGCCCATAAAGTATGTTTGTTCTTAATTATTATTATCTTGGTAATTAAGATTATAAAAATTATAATCATATACATGTATATAGTGCTTGAGACTTTATTCCCAATATAAAAATGCAGAAAACTTCATGTCATAGAGGTCAAGTGATTATACCTAGAATCACGAGTCACTGTCAGTTCTTGAATTTAAACTTGTCTTCTGATACTTAGTATTTGAAAAACTGTCACATGGATGATTTGTACTCAAAGGGCTGGAGTAGGAGCAATGAGATAGATTTAGGCTTCATGTCAGGAAAAAACAACACTGAAAAACCAGAGTTATCCATAATTGGAAGGAGTTGCTTTGGGAAAAAGTGGGATACATTATATCAGAAAGAAGAAAAGTTGGATGACTCTTTGTCAAGTGATTTGTAGTTAGGATTCCTTTTTGGATTTATGCTGGAATAGATGACTACTTAGGGGTTCTTGCTGTTTTGTTATCTCTGGCAAGTCTAATACTGATCCCATTGTTCTATGCTGGTTTATAAATGAATAAATGAAACAATGAGATATAGAATCTTGATCATTAGATTTAATTTCAAAAGACCTGAATTGAAATGCTATTATCTTGGTGAGAATGTTCTACCTCCTTGGCATTTTATTTTTTATTTGTAAAATGAGGAGATTGGACTAAAGCATTTCTAATATCCCTCCCAGCTCTCAATACCATCATCCTATGAAGCAATAAACACTTGAATTAATAACTAAATAAGTTAAATAATATAATTAAAGTAACACCACACAGACCCAAAATTCATTGGTGCTTGAAGTTTAGAAGCATTTCAGAAAACTTTAATGTTAATATTTGTATGTGTATGTGTGTGTGTATACACACACACACAGATACACACACACACAGACAAAGGAGGCAGCATAGTGGGTAGAAAACTGTGTTTGGAATTGGGAGGACCCAGGTTCAAGTTTTTCTTCTAACATGCTGACTGGATGATTCTGGGTAATCACTTAACTTTTCATTGTTTTGAGGCAATTTCATAAATCTAAAAGTTGCAGAGAAGATGCTGGTAGTATTGGTAGGAGGAATTTCCTTGTTAGAAGTTTCCTGGACTGATGAAACAAAGGCTCTATTAAAATTATATAAATTTACCTTTTCTCTTCCTCCTCCTCCTCTTCTTGCTCCTTTTCTCTCTGTCTCTCTCCCTTTCTCTGTTTCTCTGTCTCTCTTCCTCTCTGTCTTTCTCTGTTTCTCTTCCTCTTTCTCGCTGTCTCTGTCTCTATCTTCCTCTGTCTCTGTCTCTCTTTGCCTCTCTCTCTCCCCCATCTCTCTCTGTCTGTCTCTGTCTCTTCTTCTCTCTGTCTCTATCTCTCTGTCTCTCTCTCCTTCTCTGTCTCTCCCTTTTTTTCTCTCTCTCACACACACCCTTCCCTCTTTCCCTTGCATAAATTTATTTATCTATTTTCCTAGAGCAGGTGAGATTTCAGCTGGAGTTAAAGGAACCAAAGAAATTAGAAGATGAGTTAAGCAAGGGGAACATTCCAAGTATGGAGGGCCCTCAGAGGAAACAGCTAGGAACAACAGATGGAATGTCTTGCTGATGGAACAGCATGGAGGTCCATGTCCCTGGATCAAAGAGCATGAACAATGCTAGAAGCCTGGAAAGGTGGAAGCTAGGTCATGGAAGGCTTTGAAGGTTAACAAATAATTTTGGATTTGGTCCTGGAAATGTTAAGTAACAACTAGAGTTCCTAGGCAGAGGGAAGTAGGTCATCTGGCCAGAAGAGCTCTTTAGGAAATTACATGATGGCAGAGTGGAGGATGCTGTGCGATGGGCTGAGATTTGTGGCAGGTACATTAACCATAAGGCTATGGCAAATAATCCAGGCATGAGGAGAGAGAGCCTATTGGAGGAGGGTAATTATGACATAAAAGGAAAAAAGCGGGTCTATTTGAATTGCAGCTGACAAGCTTCAGAAACATTTAATTTGGAAGGTGAGAGATAGTGATGAGTCAGAGATAACTCCAAGATGATAGGCCTAGGAGACTTTTTTTTGATCACTGCAACTCTCAAAGGTCATCTCCTGATTTCCAAGGGTGGAGTCCAGAGGATAAAGTAGAAAATCACTCAGTCGAGCTCTTCCAACATTCTATTTAAAACAACTTAAAAAAAAATACCTCAAACAGAATTCTGGAGTGGCAGAGCCAAGGAAAGATCAGAATGTTATATTCTTTCTTTCAGCTCAAGACAATAAAGAAGTTTGAAAGAGAGATCCATAGCATGGGGGAAGAGGCTGACCTGTAACCCAAGTGAATGAAACAGGTGATAGGACAACAGAAGCATCAGCAGCTTTGGGAGCTCTCAAGCTAGATGTGGTCAGGAGACCTGGCAGTTGGTCAAGAAAGAGATTACTGGGGACCCGGTGCTAGCATTGGATGCAGGAACAAATACTGCTGGGCGAC